>SJYV01032113.1:562929-593393 GCA_006410875.1 Neotragus pygmaeus | reverse complement strand
CTGAATGTTGAGCTTTAAGCCAAATTTTTCACTCTCCTCTTTCACTTTCATCAAGAGGCTTCTTAGCTCCTCTTCACTTTCTGCCATAAGGGTGGTGTCATCTGCATATCTGAGGTTATTGATATTTCTCCCGGCAATCTTGATTCCAGCTTGTGTTTCTTCCAATCCAACGTTTCTCATGAGGTACTCTGCATAGAAGTTAAATAAGCAGGGTGACAATATGCAGCCTTGATGTACTCCTTTTCCTATTTGGAACCAGTCTGTTGTTCCATGTTCAGTTCTAATCTAGTCAACACAAAAGTTGACTCCAGTGTATGTGTGTATGTGCGTGTGTGTATATATATATATATATATATAATTTTTAAAGATCAACAATTAGCATGCCATCTCCAAGAATGAGTGATATTCATTATCTATTTTATATATAGTGAAGGTGTATATGTTAATCTCAGCTTCCTAATTTATCCCTCCTAATTTATTTATTTGTGGATAATGAATTAACCACAAACTCTGCCTCCTGAGCCTCATCTTTGAAGCAAGTTCTTTCTTGACAGCAATTATGCTAGAATAGCTAGAATATGCTTGAAGTGGGGATAATGTTGACAGACTGGAGTTTCTAAGTAATGAAACTCCAGTATGTATTAATATTTATGTGTGTGTGTGTGTGTGTGTGTGTGTGTGTATATAATGGACTATTACTCAGTCATAAAAAGTAATGAAATAATGCCATTTGCAGCAACATGGATGGACCTAGAGATTATCATACTAGGTAGAGTAAACTGGAGAAAGACAAATATTATACTATATTGCTTATAGGTTGACTCTGAAGAGGAAAAAAAAGACACAAACTTATTTCCAAAACAGAAAGAGAATCACATACACAGAAAACAAACTTATGGTTACCGAAGGGGAAGATGGNGGCAGATTTTTTACCATCTGAGCCACCAGGGAGTCATATGTATGTATATATGTGTGTGTGTATATAAAAAAATATATATGTGTGTGTATATATATATATATGTGTGTATACACACACACATACCAAAAACACATGCATATCTATTTTCATTGTCAACATTTTTAAAAGACTAGAAAAGTCAGATCTTCAGCTTTCCTAGAAAAACTGGGAGATCAGTTGCCTTGATCTCTAACCCCTAAATAGCCACGTGACCCTTGATCCGAGTGAAGGCTGTTCCCTACCTGCTCCCATTCACCTCAATCCACTTCACTTTCCTGCCTGGCCCCTGATAGATGTTTAAAGTTGCTGCTCCCTGACTTCCAGTATGCTATATTCTTATACCTTCAGAAAGATGCCATACCATTATTTCTTTTTATCTTTATTTTGGCCACAGTTCACAACATGTAGGAGTTCCCCACCCACAGATGGAACCCATGCACTCTGCAGTGGAAGTATGGAGCCTAATACTGGACCACCAGGGAAGCCCACTCCCTCCCCGCTTTTTGGACATTGTTTAAAGCATGTATGGGGTATCCTGGCTTACCAGGAAATGGACTGGGTACTTGTTACGACAATGGTCATCCTTGAATGTCACATGACTTTCCTTGTGGAATTAACAAGTTTCAAATAATTCCCACTAGTCAGCCCTCACCAGCCTGGTTTGGCTAACCTAGCTTCTCATTCATCATTTGATGCGTGCCTAAAGGCAAATCAAGGCATACTGTCTATTGGTCACTGACCCCGGGATGCTTGATGTAGTCTTACCTGTGTTTCCGGTTGGTGATGTTCAGCGCTTGCCAATATCAAGGCTTTGGTTCCAGATAGCGTGTTCGCGGCGGCGGCAGCCCCTGACGGTCATTTCTCTTCCTCTTTTCCCAGGCCCTCCCAACCACCACAGCCAGTCGACGCTGCGGCCCCCTCTGCCACCCCCACACAACCACACGCTGTCCCATCACCACTCGTCCGCCAACTCCCTCAACAGGAACTCGCTGACCAACCGGCGGAGTCAGATCCACGCCCCGGCTCCCGCGCCCAATGACCTGGCCACCACGCCCGAGTCCGTTCAGCTTCAGGACAGCTGGGTGCTGAACAGCAACGTGCCGCTGGAGACCCGGTAAGTCCGCGTCGTGATCACACACGCCTCCTTCCCGCCTCACCCGCCCAGAGCCTCGCGGTGGCGCAGAGCTCTCGTGGGGTGAAAACCCCGCCTGCGTCGTGGGCCAAGCTGACCAGCTCTGGCTGTTCCCTTGGTGATTCCACCCTGGACAGCAGGTTGATAGGTATTTCTTTTGTTCACACGTGTCTCCTTTTAATGCATGTTTACTTTCTTCGACAGCTCCTGTGTACCCAACTAATAGAATTAGCATAACATATTCTTACACAAAGGCTCATGGGAAACATGCTTATAAGGGTATATTGACTGAAAGCTGCTGATAAATTATGCATTTAGCCTTTCCTGAAGTAATAAATGAAGACTCATTTGAAATTGTTTGGGGAGACCTTGAGAAACAATCCCCAATTCCAGACTGACAGAAGTATAATTTTAATTTATATTTCATCCAACATGCAGTCTCTCTTTAATCCCTCCTGTACACACTTTTTAACAGCTTGATGCCTGAGGGGCAAACAACAATGTAGAAAAAAAAAAAAGAAAAGAAAAGAAAAGAAACAAGAAAAAANAGAAGTATAATTTTAATTTATATTTCATCCAACATGCAGTCTCTCTTTAATCCCTCCTGTACACACTTTTTAACAGCTTGATGCCTGAGGGGCAAACAACAATGTAAAAAAAAAAAAAAGAAAAGAAAAGAAAAGAAACAAGAAAAAAGGGGCAGCATTTATGTTGAGAGGGAAGAGTTGGAAAGTGATCTCCAGGTCTGGCTTTGTTTTGTGTTTGCCTCTGTCCTTTTCTCACCTTTGCTTCTGGTCTTCCAAAATCACCTTGCCTTAGTGACCTGAAGGAAGGGGCATTGGTCACAGCGTGGCAGGCTACAGTGTAATTAATTGGCAGTGGGTCGACCAGATATTGGAATGGTCTTTCCATCCCCAGGCACTTTCATGGTGTGGGTACTTCAGTGGTCACTGTTTCCTAGCCCAGAAGAACCATGGAGACCAAATAGAGAATGGGGCTAATTTGTATGAACCTTTAGAAAATTCTCACATAGTTTTTAAACTTTAATAACTTAGGTTTAAAGACAAAAATAATCTGTAATCTTTCTGGTAATGGCCAGTGAATTTTCTGTATGCAGCTGGAAATAATTATGCAAGCCATAGCATTTCATGTTGTTTATCTCTAATATTTTTGTGTCATTAATAAGATCTTGAATACGTTGAACACCACTGTCACTATAGTCACTTCAAACTTTAATGCATTTTATTTTCTAACCAGTATAGGTGATTTGTAACCATGCCTGCATTCTTAATCNTTCATGTTGTTTATCTCTAATATTTTTGTGTCATTAATAAGATCTTGAATACGTTGAACACCACTGTCACTATAGTCACTTCAAACTTTAATGCATTTTATTTTCTAACCAGTATAGGTGATTTGTAACCATGCCTGCATTCTTAATCTCTAAGGTTTACAATAAGTAAACTCAATAGAAACTATATGCATATATTATATATAATAAATAGGTTTGAACATTGGCATTGATATAATAACCCACTAATAAGTAGCTTTATGGAAGGGTTCCAAGCTGAAAGCTAACTAGTCTACCAGGCTTAACTCAGTATATTCTCATAGTTGGTGGTGGTCTTTAAGACTGGATAAGATTTTCTTTTTTCTTCCTTATATTTATGAACTGCCATAGAGTTTGTTGGGTACTAGTCAGTCTATTTTCACATTAACAGACCATTATTTGGAAAATATTAATAGTCACTAGACATGAAGCTATGCACAGTGGGTAAGATGGAGGAGGAGGAGAAAGGGTAGAAGAAATGTAGTAGATATTGGGAAAAAGAAGGAGAAAAAGGACAAAAGAGGACTACCATCACCAATACCAACCGGTTTTTATTGTGTACTTTGTATATGCCAATATTAGTGGTTTAAATGCACTGTCTCAATCAAGCCTGGAAGGACTTCAGTGAAATAGGAAGAAATCACTGTGGTCACCNAAAGTGAAAGAGGAGAGTGAAAAAGTTGGCTTAAAGCTCAACATTTGGAAAACGAAGATCATGGCATCTGGTCCCATCACTTCATGGGAAATAGATGGGGAAACAGTGGAAACAGTGTCAGACTTAATTTTTTGGGGTTCCAAAATCACTGCAGATGGTGATTGCAGCCATGAAATTAAAAGATGCTTACCCTTTGGAGAACTTCCCTCGTGGCTAGGACCGTAAAGTGTCTGCCTACAATGAGAGAGACCTAGGTTCAATCCCTAGGTCAGGAAGATCCCCTGGAGAAGGAAATGACAACCCACTCCAGTATTCTTGCCTGGAAAATCCCATGGACAGAGGAACCTGGTAGGCTATGGCCTATGGAGTCGCAAAGAGTCCGACAGAACTGAATGACTTCACTTTCACTGTACCCCTTGGAAGAAAAGTCATGACCAACCTAGACAGCAATTTAAAAAGCAGAGATATTACTTTGCCAACAAAGCTCTGTCTAGTCAAGGCTATGATTTTTCTAGTGATCATGTATGGAATGATGAGAGTTGTGATGTGAGGGTTGGACTGTGAAGAAAACTGAGCGCCAAAGAATTGATGCTTTTGAACTGTGGTGTTGGAGAAGACTCTTGAGAGTCCCTTGGACTGCAAGGAGATCCAACCAGTCCATTCTGAAGGAGATCAACCCTGGGATTTCTTTGGAAGGTTTATTGTGTACTTTGTATATGCCAATATTAGTGGTTTAAATGCACTGTCTCAATCAAGCCTGGAAGGACTTCAGTGAAATAGGAAGAAATCACTGTGGTCACCATTTAAAAAATTCAGAATGTAGATTTGGGGGTCAACGTAACTTGCAAGCATTCTAGAGCGTCAGTGAGATGGTAAATCATGAGACATTGGATGGAACTCTGGTGGTTTCTACACATAAGATGGTGAGATATCTGATCACAGACCTACAGTTATTGACTTGATTGTCACATCATCAGGGAAAGATCCATCAGAATGTCCATTCCTCACAAAGAGTCTCTTATTGGTGATGAGAACACATATATAGCATGAGGGTATCTCCGGTCACCCATCACATTCTGACGTGATTGGCAGTAAATATTTCCCTTGAAAAGATCTGGGGGAGAGGACCAGCAAACCAAGCATACCCCCTTCCTGCTCTCCTGAAGTTCTCCCAGAACATGCCTTCCAACCTGTCGAGTCCTTCTTCAGGTTATTAGAATACTTAGCATTTCTCCTAGGATTGGAGTTTCTCAGTGCTTTTAGAGGAAGCAAACTTGAAGAGTTAATAAAATGGCCAAAACCTTGAAGCCTATCAGAAGGCAAGAACAGTATCAGATGTTCTCTGATCAGGACATTCAAGGGCCAAGAATTAGAGAATGTAAGTCCCTTGAGATGGGCCATTACTAAAATCAAACCCAGATATTTGAAATTCTATCCATAGAACTGAATACATATAATTTGGGTGTGTAGCTGGTCTTGTATTGAATTGTTGAACTTTATGTTTCTCTTTTAGATATTATTTATTCAGTCTCTTATTAGCAAATATTTATTGAGTCTCTTGAAAATACTAAGTGCTATGTTAGGTACTGGGGAGATTATGATTAAAACATGTATTCTTCCCTTAGAGCTCATACAGCCTAAAAAAGGATATAGACACATAAACAGAAAGATCATGCAGTGTTTACAATAATGGAAGTCTGTAAGTTATAGTGGTTGAACAGCTGACATCATAATTAACTATTCCAGGATGTTCAGGAAAAGTTTTCCAGCTGCGGGGCTGTTTGAGCTGGGTTTGGAAGGATAAATAAGAGTTTTACCTAGTAGATAAGTGGAGAAAAAAAAAATCAAAGATTATGGCATTATTTGTTCCCATCCTTCAGTGATTTTTCCGTATAGTCTTGGAAACTGTAGAAGTGAACAATTTCCCTCACTCCAATGCTGAAATATTGTTAATTTAATGGTATCATTTTCTTACCCACCGAGCAAATGTAGGAAATGGAAGCTCTTAAGTTAAGGTAATGATATCATACTAGGATTCCCATTCATGTCTTTCATATCAAATAAGAATTGATTAACCACATCGGAGAGAGAGAACCATTGGAGGCAAGACATTCTGGAGGCTGATTATGATGTAGTCATCAACTGTGAAAGTGCAATGGAAATTTACAAACAAAACTTCACCACCCCCGATCTCATTAATCTAGATTTCTGGGCATGATGGAAGAATTTCATAACTCTGGAAGGTGATGGGTAGGCATTCTGCCACCCCAGAGACTCCAAGCCAAATCCAAGGTGTTTCTTTAGACCAGCAAGGAACAAGCCCTTGCCCCCTACATTGCTTGTTGATGTTCCCATCCATCTTAATGAGGCATGTTAGATCTTTCCTGGACTGTGCTTTTTCCATTTTTTGTTCTGTGACAAGTAGAATCAAGGTGCTGGTTAAGGAGGCATAGCCAGAAAACAGCACTATACAAATTTGGAATTTAACACAAGACAAAAAAAGCTTATAAGGAAAGTTCTGTATCAGTGTTAACCATATAAATAAAAAATGCATATAAATGTGTACTACCCAAAACAATCAGTTCATGTGTAAACCATAATACAAGCCAAGAGAAACAAAACATAGGGCAGAGGAACTATTTGCAAACAGCCTGGATGGTCTACAAAATCACTCTCCTCAACCATCTTTCTCTCAGCCTACTTGCAGAAGGTCTTAGAACAAGGTCCATGGGTAATTCTGAGTTGATACCACCTATCTCCTCCTTCCTCTCCTGAGAGCAACAAGGTCAGGAATCTTTCCAGCCAGCTGCTTCTTTGGGAGTTTCTGAAGTCAGCAGCTCTTTGTCTAAAGCAGTCAAAAGGAGCTCAGTGACAGAACCTAACTTTTCTTCCATCGTGCATTTTGCTGAAGCAAGCTTCTTTCTCGGAATCTCTCTCTGGTAGCAGGTCACTAAAGAAAATCCCTAAGCAGAACAAAACTTCCCTCTGAGTTTGCTTTTGCCCCAGAATACCAGAGTAACCATCAAGATCCTCAAGCTGCAAACAAGTTTGCAAGTTACTTTTTGAAATGGTCATCCATTACTCATTAGAGAAACATCTATGAGACCCAGCCAAATAACAGGCATTGAAGAAGAAGAAAAGCAAGTCCTTGTCTTTTTGTAGATTCTAGGCTGTAGACAGAATGTGAGCAAAAGATTAGGCCTGTGACCCTACAATGACAAATGTATTAAGTGCCATGTGAGGTATAGAGGAGCCAGACTCAGGAGAAATTGGCATATAAGCTGAGCCCTAAGGATGAGTAGGTGTTAATTAGACTTAAAGAATGTTCTTGGTGGCGAAAACCATGATCCAGTGGGAGGAGAAGTGCTATGATTCCAGGAAGAGAAAGCAAACTAGAAAGGCAGGCAAGGGCAGGACAGAGTATGGTTTGGGGCTGCTTTAAAGATTCTGGACTCTCCCCCAAAACAATGAAAGATCAATGAAGTGTTTTAAACAGAAGGCTGAAATAATATATAAACGGTTTTGTTTTGCTTTCAATTGTGGTAGCTGCCTTATGGTTAATAGGTAGGGGGTTGGGGAGAGGTACAGTAAGACTGAGGGTGCAATTTGGAGAATACTATCATGGTTAAGATGAAAAACAGTGGCATTTCCATTAGGAAACGCAGTATCAGAGCTGTCTGTCTTTCTCCTACCAATCTGACCAGAGGTGAACGTTCAGAGTTATGGGGAATGCACTAAAGGTAGAATCAGTGAAATTAATGATGGCTGGAATGTCAGGATGTAGGTTAGACAGACGTGAGCACAATACCTAATATTTTAACTTAAGAGGCTGAGTAAATAGTGATGTCACTTAGAACACAAGTTCAGTTTTCCACCTCTTAAATCTCTGAGGCAACAATAGTATTGAGTTGCTGTTATTGGCCAGACTTATTTTGATTCTAAAATAATAGATGTAACATAGAAGCACATCCATTTACAAATAATGGCATAGTTAGTGTATCCAACTCCACTTTTCTTGGGTTTCCCTTGTGGCTCAGCTGTTAAATAATCCGCCTGCGATGCTAGAGACCTGGGTTTGATCCCTGGGTTGGGAAGATCCCCTGGAGAAGGGAAAGGCTACCCACTCCAGTATTCTGGCCTAGAGGATTCCATGGACTGTATAATCCACAAGGTCACAAAGAGTCAGACACAAGAGCAACTTTTACTTTTCACTTCCACTGTAGCCAAAGTTCTTAGCAGTAGATTTTTCTCTTTAAAAAAAAAAAAAAAANTAGAGGATTCCATGGACTGTATAATCCACAAGGTCACAAAGAGTCAGACACAAGAGCAACTTTTACTTTTCACTTCCACTGTAGCCAAAGTTCTTAGCAGTAGATTTTTCTCTTTAAAAAAAAAAAAAAAACTCTCCAGAAATTTTGCTCAACTTAGTTATTCTACATGATTGTATAGTTCTGTGAATAACAACTTATCAACCAGTTTTTGTTCAATACTTAGTTTTATAGGCATGATCCCATTGAACCTTTTAACTCTTCTGTTGAGTATATGTTACTTATCCCTATTTTAAATAAATGGAAGCTGAGGCTTGAGAAGATGAAATTA
This sequence comes from Neotragus pygmaeus, assembly GCA_006410875.1. NCBI lineage: Eukaryota > Metazoa > Chordata > Mammalia > Artiodactyla > Bovidae > Neotragus > Neotragus pygmaeus. Next base: position 584,719 of record SJYV01032113.1, on the reverse strand, counting down.
CCTGCACATCTCCAAATAAGTAGGTGGCAGGACTAGGATTGAAACTTGGGTCTACCTGACTCCACGTGCCATATTCCCATCACATGATAATGTCTTTGAAACTAGAAGAACAAAACAAAATGATACTTATTATTCAATTAAAATTTACCCAGGCCATGGAAATGATGAAGTTAATGCATTATAAGTGATGTGAGGCAAGAAATGATCTGAGGGATGAATCCCAGTCTGTGACTGGACATAGAGTTGGTCCCTGACAAAATCATAAGCTAGGCAAGATATAAGGGACCCTTGTCTTCAGCTCTACAAGACTGACAGCCACCTGGAATGGTAAATCTGAAGCCTCAAAGGACCATGGTGGCAACAGTATGGGATACATGTGAGCTGAGTTCAGAGGTTTAATGCTCTGCCTATCATAAAATGCGAGAGTAAATTGAAGCTGCAGAAATAAAAAGCACTGCTACTTTTTTTTTTTAGCTCTGTGATTTGCAGGAGGTTTATCTTCCAAACAGCACTTTGCCAGATTGGCAGGAGAAAGCCACACTGCCTTGAATATGCTGGATGGCCATTTGGTCTTCGCTTGTGTAGGGACACTCAGAAAGTTGTGATGAACACCCAGGAAGTGCTCTGATCAAGAGTGGAGCATGTTGGGCTTGGCAGGTGGCACAGGGAATCCCAGGAGTCTAATTTGGGTATCAGCATTTCAGAAAACCTACTTTTTATCTTCAAGACCAAGTAATCTTAGCCTCATCTGGAAGCTTTATGGGGAGTGCATATTTGGGAATCAAGCCTAATGACCTTTAGTAAATGAAGTTTTCATGGAGAAGCAATGAGATTGTGGAAACATTCCCACCATGCTGAACCTGAAGACTTTTCTCCACTTGTTCTCAGATTGATTTTTCTACCTAAGGATTAATTTTCTGACAGAATCTCTGACAAGCTTGATCTTGAGAATATTAAACCAAGGTAACCTGTTTGCTCCACCGCCCCCCCCCCCATTTTTTTTTTAACGTTTTCGAGTGAGGTGTAAAACTAGAATTCATTCTGGGTGAACCAAATGCATTCTACCACTTTTCAAATCAGTAGGCAGCATGATTTCTCCATATTGTAAAACATTATGCCCCCTCTAAATTCTCATCGGAAGCAACATGGAAATTAATGAGACCTTTAGGTTAGCTTTTCAAACTCAGCCTTAGTTTATAGCTTTACCTTGCCTTTTTGACACCATGATCCCGCCTGGCCACCAGCAGCATTTCACGTTGCAGTGCACTTTAATTTTGTAGTTTTCTTAGTCTTCCTTGGAAACTGGCAGCTTATTAATCTCAATAACTGAACTGCTCAATAGGCACGCTCTCCAATGAGAAACCAGACTGTGGTTTGTTTTTTTTTTTTTCTTGGCTGATGGGGACAGGGATTGGTTGTTGGTTAGAGGAGGGAGGTGGAGTTGAGGGTGTGTGGGCGAATGGTAGAGAAAAACCCAGTAAGGAGGAGTACCCTATACCCCACATCACTTTCTGAAAATTGGCAGGAAAAAAAAGAGAACCTGGTCTAATCCATTGCTTTGCTATTTATGGCTTGCGGTGTTAAACACACTCAAACCCATTAATAAGAAAATAAAGTGTTGTGGCTCGTGTGCAAATTACAAGGTGCATTAAGAAAGAAACAAGCATTGTGTCTTATTTAAGACCACTCTAGTCTGCTCTTGGCATGGTTTGCAAACTTGGAAACATACTTGAAGGTAGAGGTCTACAAGGAGGGCTCAGCTTTTAAAATGTGTCTCCAGCTATAAAATTAAAGCCTTGTTAAGTTTATTAAAGCTCTGGGGACTTGAACTTCTTACTTATGAGTTACCACGGGAAAGCCTCTGGGTAGAAAGATGTTTTGTGTTTTTTAAAAGCCTTCCCTCCGCAGCCTGGACCACTGGGACCCTATTACAGACTGAGGCCACCTTGTGGTCATGCCTTGGAAGTGCAAGCCTCTGCCTGAGTCTGTAAATGTCAAAGACTCTTGGGTTAAGTTCACAGTTGAAAAAAGCCCAGTATTTCCATCTCTGTCTATGCTCTTTCACCCATTCAGCTAATATCAACTGTCATTCCCTCAGGGCATTTCCTGAAGCCTCCCCAGAGGATATTTTATCTGGCTCAGATGGGAGAAACTTGATGGAGCGCAAGGCTTTTCTAATTCTGGCTCCGCAATGATCTTTTTCTTTTCACAGAAGCCAGATAAGGTACTCATGGTTCTCCCAGGCAGGGGCAGCAGGCTCTGCACCTTTTCAGAAGCTTCCTTTGATTTATTAGTCTTGGTTTGGCCTGCCTTCGTGATTGGGGATCTTATGTCCCTGGAATCGCAGTGCATCATGAGGCACTCAGCCAGTGTGCTCAGCTAGGACTGCACCCTGTGGATGATAAGGGAGCTGAAACAACTTGAAGCATTTTTTCTCAGATAGCTTTTCCCCCCCTCCAAAACCCACGAGTTTCAGACTGTTCCCTAAGTCTTGTATGCAAATAACCCATTTTTATGACAACATTAACCACGGAGAATCAGCCTCAAAATCATGTGTTTTTAATTCCTTACAGAATCATTTCTTGCTCAGAGTAATTGTTTGAGAAATCAGCAAGTGCTTCCAATTTCTGTCCTCAGTGTTTTAGCTGTGCCTGCCTGCCTTATATTTCAAAAGAGAATGAGTAGCACTTCCTTTTTTTATTTGTGAGATGGTTCTAAAATTCTATTTCAATTTGTTAAAAGCTTCAGCTGGATTGGAGCATCCCTAAGTCCTCTGCTCAAAAATTAGTCCTCCTGTCAAGACGTTGCACACCAATGATATGACAATTAAAAGCTTATTATTATTATTTTGCAGTTACTTGAAGGACTGGATATAAAATCCGGTTCTGGGAAGAAGGTAGGAAATATTCTTCCTCTTGCATGGATATGTGCTTAGATATGAATTTTAAATGGGGAACTTAGTCTTTGTACCTTTTTAAATCTATCAACCCAGATCGTCTCCACTATGGAACAGGGAATAAGAAAGCATAAGGTGATATTAGGCACTTTGAAGCATTTGGTGGGACCCTGGAGAAAGCAAGCTTAGTAAAGTGAGATAATAAATGTAAAAACCCTCTGAAAGTGGAACCCTGCTGTGTGGGTATCTTGTGTTCAGCTTAGTGCTTTCTTAGTTACCTTAGTGCCACGGTCCCCAACCTTTTTGGCACCAGGGACCAATTTTGTGAAAGACAGTTTTCCCATAGACCAGGGGTGGGGGGATGGTTCTGGGATGATTCAACTGCTTTACATTTATTATGCACTTTATATCTAATGCTGCCAACAATCTGAGAGGAGGTACTCAGTCCATGGCTCGGAGGCTGGTGCAGCTCAGCTTTTGCATTTTTGCTGACCCTGAGTGATCTCTTCTCTCTTTCTCCAAAACCCAATGAGTTAATCTCTCTAGTCCGGTGTTAAGACCCTTGGCAGATCTGAGGACTTACTGCATGTGATGTCTTGGAAAGGGAGACCCCGGGTATGGCTTTGAATTTATCTACATAATTAGAAAAAGGAGGGTATTAGTTACTGGAAGGTGGAACAAAAGTATGAAGGCAGTTTGAAAAGCACAGAAATGGGATTTTGTCAGAAACAAGGTGTCTTGAAGACCTGACAACTTGGCCATGATGTTCTGTGAATGAGTTTGACAAGAGCACTCCACACAAACCCTGCAGATATTAGCACGTGACTGGTGTATATTGGGAAATAGTGTAATATTTAATCATTTTTAAAAAATTAAACACGTTTATTTTCTGTAAAATATTGAACACTTTTGTTTGTCCAAGTGCAGAGAAGGGCTGAGATTGTCTTGTCCAGCTTCTAAATTTCTGAGTCCATGCGAGGAGAGATGGTGGCCATATTGAAAATCTTTGCACTGTGTGGACGGACTGAACACTGTTCCTGGTTTTGCCTTTAGTCATTGTCATCTCTTAAACACCTGCCTTGTGCCAAGCACTGTTTTAGACACTTTATGTTATCCAGTTGGGAGCCCTGTCAGGAAGATACAACTTGGGGTAATGTAGGGTGTGGGACAGAATCAAAACTCAGGCAGAGCTTGATTTGGGGACTTGAACTCAGGCACTAGGCATCTCTCTCTCTCTCTCTCTCTCAGCTGTTTTTCTGTTTCCTAACATCATTCTTAAGCAGGTGTCCTTTTGTGAGATCTCTGTGGGAACTGCAGGTTCTATTCTCATAGCTTAGAAACTAACAGAAAAAGCATTTCCTCTTCATATTTCAAGGAAACTCCCAGGAACTCAGCTAGAATCCCGTGCCCACAGCAGACCCAGTCTGGAGGTCTGGAGCGTGGACCGTGTTTACTGATGAGGCCTGGATCATATGCCTATGAGGACCAGATACAGAAAGAAGGGTGTGGCCATAACCAAACACCATGGTGTTAGATGGTAAGATAGAGAGCTGGCAGGCTGAAAAAGACAAGAAAACCCAGGCCAAGTCCAGTGCTAGCTGTGCCCCAGCCTAGCTGCTTTTGCTTACCGCCTAATTACATTATTTTCTCTTCTGGGCACACAGTCCTGGCCAGGGTTGGGAGTATGGGAGGTTCAAGAGTATCAGTTACCTCACTTGCCTGGACACAGCAGGGGGTTTACAGCTGATTCCATTATGAAGTAGAAAGAATAAGTTCCACTGAGTAACTCCTGTCCCCTTCCGATTCATCACCCTCTCTGGTTCACTTCTCAAACATCCCACAACTTTACCTTGGAGTTCGCTGTGGCCACTGAATGCATCTTAACTTTTATTAGTCCCCTGATGTCTCTTTCCAGCTATCATCTTCTTTCCTGCAAAAGTGCTTGGATTCCACATTTTCTAATTAAAACATGCTCATTTATTGTCTTACTAACCAGTGCTCTTTACGAGGGCTCGTGATGAGCAAGTTAACTCAGAACAACTCAGTGCATTTCTCTTCTCCTGAAAATGGCTGGAGAAGCAGTTTTACCTTTATCAATTCGAAGTCCTTGGTTTTGCTTTTTAATAAGACGGTGAATGGGAAACCTTTAATTCCATGCTCCAAGGTTCTCTTCTCAGCAATATAAAAATGCATCTTATCCTTTTTGTGCTGAACATTTTAGATAGGAGTCAGTCTGCTCCCTAATGGACCTTTCTTATAGGTACCATCAGAATAGTTCCACATTTCATGAGACAGAAAGTTTTGTCCTAAAAATCAGCTTCTCCTATTGTCAATAATTACTCCCATTCCTATTTACACTCTTGTGATTTAATCTGATGTTGCATGTTGTGCAGAAGCTCAGTAGTAGGGAAAAAGCGCACACCTACGTTTAAACTCCCCAGAAATTCAGTAGAAGGCTGTGTGTGACACTGCAGTGGGTGTGAGAACCAGGTAGGAAAGGACACATTCAGTGTGTGTCTAGAGGTACTCTTCTGAGTTTTCACCATCGTGGGCCCTGTCTGGAAATATAAAAGCTGTTTTAGGATGGAGACCTCGTCCTGTCCTGCCTATAGCATGCATCTTCAAATTCACAATACCTTCAGGTTTTAGAAAAGGGAGAAGTGTAGAATTTTCTGCAGGGCTAGAGTTGAAGGGGCTATTTCAAGGAGAGAGGAAGAGAGAAGGGTAGGAGGTGAGGTGGGAAGGAAGGGGTCTGATGATGAGAGTATAGAAACACCTGCCATCTTCCAAGAAGCTGGCCGCTTGATTCCCTTTTTTCTTTTTTTGGCTGCACTGCAAGGCTTGAGGGATCTTAGTTCCCAGCCTAGGGATTGAACCTGGGCCCCTAGCAGGGGATGTGCAGGATCATAACCACTGCACCACCATGGAATTACCAGTCCCTTGATTCTGACTATTGCATCAGAAGGCAGACCAGGAGGAGGAATCAAGATCAACAGGATTTAAGAGGAGAGAAATCATTTAGTAGAACCAAGGCAGAATTTTGAGGCAGGAAGCCATGTTCAGATCACTTTTGCAGGCTGATATCTGTTTTACAGATGAGAGGGTGAGGCCAGATGACTCCTCAGTTTCTCAAGCTGATTGTCCAGGTGGGGCTATAGGCAGGTCTCTGACTGGAGCTTCCCTCCATTTCCTGCATGATGATCAGGCAACTTTGTTGCCTGTTCATCCCATGGAGAATCTTTATCTCCATTTCCTTCTGCAAAGGAATAGTCAAGAATTAGGCAAAGAATTACAGCATGTATTACAATAGATTGAAGGAATTAGATCTGATAGAGTGCCTGAAGAACTGTGGATGGAGGTTCCTGACATTGGACAGGAGGCAATGGTCAAGACCATCCCCAAGAAAAAGAAATGCAAAATGGTTGTCTAGGAGGCCTTACAAATAGCTGAGAAAAAAAGAGAAGTGAAAGGCAAAGGAGAAAAGGAAAGCTATACCCATCTGAATGCAAAGTTCCAAAGAATAGCAAGGAAAGATAAGAAAGCCTTCCTCAGTGATAAGTGCAAAGAAAGAGGAAAACAGCAGAATGGGAAAGACCAAAGATCTCTTCAAGAAAATTAGAGATACCAAAGGAATATATCATGCAAAGATGGACACAATAAAGGATAGAAATGGTATGGACCTAACAGAAGCAGAAGATATTAAGAAGAGGTGGCAAGAATACACAGAAGAACTATACAAAAAAGATTTTCATGATCCAGATAACCATGATAGTATGATCACTCACTTAGAGCCAGACATCTTGGAATGTGAAGTCAAGTGGGCCTTAGGAAGCATCACTACAAACAAACCTAGTGGAGGTGATAGAATTCCAACTGAGCTATTTCAAATCCTAAAAGATGATGCTGTGAAACTGCTGCACTCAATATGCCAGCAAATTTGGAAAACTCAGCAGTGGCCACAGGACTGGAAAAGGTCCATTTTCATTCCAGTCCCAAACAAAGGCAATGCCAAAGACTGTTCAAACTACCACACAATTGCACTCATCTCACANGAATATATCATGCAAAGATGGACACAATAAAGGATAGAAATGGTATGGACCTAACAGAAGCAGAAGATATTAAGAAGAGGTGGCAAGAATACACAGAAGAACTATACAAAAAAGATTTTCATGATCCAGATAACCATGATAGTATGATCACTCACTTAGAGCCAGACATCTTGGAATGTGAAGTCAAGTGGGCCTTAGGAAGCATCACTACAAACAAACCTAGTGGAGGTGATAGAATTCCAACTGAGCTATTTCAAATCCTAAAAGATGATGCTGTGAAACTGCTGCACTCAATATGCCAGCAAATTTGGAAAACTCAGCAGTGGCCACAGGACTGGAAAAGGTCCATTTTCATTCCAGTCCCAAACAAAGGCAATGCCAAAGACTGTTCAAACTACCACACAATTGCACTCATTTCACAGACCTGCAAAGTAATGCTCAAAATTCTCCAAACCAGGTTTCAACAGTACGTGAACCAAGATCTTCCAGATGTTTAAGCTGGATTTAGAAAAGGCAGAGGAACCAGAGATCAAATTTCCAATATCCATTGGATCATGGAAAAAGCAAGAGAGTTCCAGAAAAACATCTAATTCTGCTTTATTGACTACGCCAAAGCCTTTGACTGTGTGGATCACAACACACTGTGGAAAATTCTTCAAGAGATGGAAATATGAGACCACCTTCCCTGCCTCCTGAGAAATCTGTATGCAGGTCAAGAAGCAGCAGTTAGAACTGGACATGGAACAATGGACCACTTCCTAACTGGGAAAGGAATACGTCAAGGCTGTGTATTGTTACCCTGCTTATTTAACTTATATGCAGAGTACATCATGAGAAATGTCAGGCTGGATGAAGCACAAGCTGGAATCAAGACTGCCAGGAGAAATATCAATAACCTCAGATATGCAGTTGACACCACCCTTATGGCATAAATCAAAGAGGAACTAAAGAGCCTCTTGATGAAAGTGAAAGAGGACAATGAGAAAGCTGGCTTAAAACTCAACATTCAGAGTACTAAGATCATGGCATCCAGACCCATCATTTCATGGCAAATAGATGGGGAAACAATGGAGATAAAGTGGCAGGCATTATTTTCTTGGGCTTCAAAATCACTGCAGATGGTGACTGCAGTCATGAAATTAAAAGACACTTTTGCTCCTTGGAAGAAAAGCTATGACCAACCTAGACAACATATTTAAAAAACAGAGACATTACTTTGCCTACAAGTGTCCATCTAGTCAAAGCTATGGTTTTTCCAGTAGTCATGTACGGATGCGAGAGTTGGACCATAAAGAAAGCTGAGCCCAAAGAATTGATGTTTTGGAACTGTGGTTTTGGAAAAGGCTCTTGAGAGTCCCTTGGACTGCAAGGAGATCAGTCCTAAATAGTCATTGGAAGGACTGATGTTTTGCCACCTGCTGTGAAGAACTGACTCTTTAGAAAAGACACTGATGCTGGGAAAGATTGAAAGCAGGAGGAGAAGGGGATGACAAAGGATGAGATCATTGGATGGCATCACCGACTCAATGGACATGAGTTTAAGCAAGTTTCGGGAGTTGGGAAACCGGGTGTGCCGCAGTCCATGGGGATGCAGAGTCAGACACAACTGAGTGACTGAACTGAACTGATTACAATAGATTTAGTATTTCCAGGTGTTTTACTACAAAATGTATTCATTCCCTCGATAAAAATATTCAGTGATTATAAAGTTGAAAAATGCAAAGTATACTCCCTGCCCCTCCATTCCTATCTTCAAGGAAATCTCATTTGAAGGTTTATTATTTTAGGCTTCTAAAAATATTTATGGTGTCTGAGCATATTTCTTTTTAAGTTTAGTATAAATGGGATTGTGTTATACCTACCATTTGGCGACGTCTTTTTTTTTAACTTCATAAGAAATTGTCGAAACCATTTCAGGTAATTTCATGTCGACTACCTCATTCTTTTTTAAAGTCTGTGTAATATTCCGTAACGCCATTATTTATTTAACCAACCTCTTCTTGATAGACATTTAGATTGCTTTCAGGTTTTTGCTGTTACAAACAAAACTGTAATGACAAGTCTTGTGTGTATATCTTTCTTTGCATACTTCCATGATTATGTTCCAAAGTTAAATCCCTAGAAGTGAAATTGCTAGATCAAAGGGTATGTATAATGTACATTTTGAATTTTGATAGATTGTGCCAAATTATGTCTGTCTCAACTTGAATGTTACAGTCTCTTTTTATTCCTCCTTTCTTGGCCTAAATGTCTTTTATGGGTTTAAAATAAGAGTCCTGAAGTTTACAGTCTTGGATTTTAGACATAGAATTGAATTTTCTTTTTACAAGGAATAATGTACTATATAATACTCAAATGTTCCAGAAACTCAACTCCCCTTCTTACATGTCAGGGAAAGCAAGAAAGAGGAATGGCTGTAGGGGAAATTGGATTTGCTCACTGCCCTTGGTTCTGGCTGCAGGGCCCTTTCTCTTTATTCCCAGACTTTCTGCAACCTGGACAATGTGATTCTAGTCTAACCTTTGCTGCCTTTTGTTTTCTCGTTTCTAATTTCAGTTCAGTTCAGTTCAGTTCGGTTGCTCAGTCATGTCCGACTCTCTGCGACCCCATGAATCACAGCACGCCAGGCCTCCCTGTCCATCACCAACTCCCGGAGTTTACCCAGACTCATGTCCATCGAGTTGGTGATGCCATCCAGCCATCTCATCCTCTGTCGTCCCCTTCTCCTCCTGCCCCCAATCCCTCCCAGCATCAGGGTCTTTTCCAATGTTTCTAATTTGACAAGGTTTAAATTTGCCTCTTTTCCCCGTCTACCTTGCCTCTCTCTACCTAATGGGGATATTGTCAGAACGTCTAAGATGATTGAGTCAAGTTTCTGAGTCCCCAAGAGAAATGCTGAGAACAGCAGTATCATTGTTCTATTACAGGAGAGCGTGATCATCAAGAGCTTGGAAATCCCTCATGGAAGACTGTCTCTTTTGTGAAATAAGTATGTGAAGGCTCAGTCAATATGAGGGCCTCCAGCCAAACTTATCTAGTTTCTTTATCTGCAACTCCAGTTTTATGCTAAATAAGGACTTTGTATTTCGCACCTCCCGTTGCTGCTGCTGCTAAGTCACTTCAGTCATGTCTGACTCTGTGTGACCCCACAGACGGCAGCCCACCAGGCTCCCCCATCCTCCATCTTGCCTGGATTCTCCAGGCAAGAACACTGGAGTGGGTTGCCATTTCCTTCTCCAATGCATGAAAGTGAAAAGTGAAAGTGAAGTCACTCAGTCGTGTCTGACTCTTCGCGATCCCATGGACTGCAGCCTACCAGGCTCCTCCATCCATGGGATTTTCCAGGCAGGAGTGGGGTGCCATTGCATTCTCTGGCACCTCCCATTGGCAGTCTCATTACTAGCTGTGTTCATCAGTTCCGTTCAGTCGTTCAGTCTCTCAGTCGTGTCCAACTCTTTTCCACCCCATGGACTGCAGCACACCAGGCTTCCCTGACCATCACCAACCCCCGGAGTTTGCTCAAACTCATGTCCATGGAGTCGGTGATGCCATCCAACCATCTCACCCTCTATTGTCCCCTTCTCCTCCTGCCTTCAATCTTTCCCAGCATCAGGGTCTTTTCTAATGAGTCAGTTCTTCACATCAGGTGGCCAGAGGATTGGAGTTTCAGCTTCAGCATCAGTCCTTCCAATGAATATTCAGGACTGATTTCCTTTAGAATGGGCTGGTTGGATCTCCTTGCTGTCGAAGGGACTCTCAAGAGCCTTCTCCAACACCACAGTTCAAAAGCATCAATTCTTTGGGGCTCAATTTTCTTTATGGTCCAACTCTCACAGCCATACATGATGTGTTCATCAGACTACAACTTAACGTGTTGGAGTGTTCGTCAGACTCCAACTTAATTCAGCTGACATTTATGCAGGTCCTGTTAGGGGCTGAGCACCAAGCAAGAGTTTGAGAGTAAAGGGGGAAGAGGGCCTAGCCTTTGTCCCCTGGGAATTACAGTCTGGTAGCAGAAAGCTTTCCATAGTGTAGTGTTGATCACGTTTGCCCTCACACGTGAAAGCTTCCTCATTAAAAACTGGGCAGAAACAGATTATTCTTCGGCTTTCCTGGTGGCTCAGATGGTAAAGAATGTGGCTCAGATAAAAAGAATCTGCCTGCAATGCAGGAGACTGGGGTTTGATCCCTGGGGCACAAAGATCCCCAGGAGGAGGGGACCCATAGCAACCCACTCCAGTATTCTTGCCTGGAGAATCCAGGGATTGAACAGTGGAGCCTGGCAGTCTACAGTCCATGGGGTCTCAAAGCGTAGGACACGACTGAGCGACTAACACTTTAACAAGAGAAAACTAGGGCCTCCCTGGCGGCTCAGCAGTAAAGAATCTGCCTACAGATGCAGGAGACTCAGGTTCGAGTTAGTGAAGAAACAGTAAACAACAGAAAAAGCGAAGTAAGTAATTTACATGAATATAAACAGTTGTAAGAGGGAAGAAAGTTCAGGGCACTGTCTGGGGACATGGAATGATGGGTGATGGGTCAAGGAGTCTGGGCTGTAGGAATGGTGTCCAAGTCCCATTCTGTTGGAAATAGGAGAGTTACCCCAGCAGAAGGGCCTTCTAAGCTGAGACAAGGAATAAAACTAGGCCAGAAACGGAAGAATGCACGAGTATTCTGGATCCACTGCACTGGAACTCGGTGCAGGAGAGGCCCCAGGGCCCATGGCAGGGGCACCTTCCAGGCCCAGTCAAGCCCCCTGTGCTTTATTCTGAGTGGGATATGGACCCTGCAGAGGGGTTTATCCAAAGGTGTGTTATGACCCCATTTGTGGTGAGAAAGGGGAAAGACTTTGATGAACACACCAGAAGTGCAAGAACTAAAAGTTAATGGCACGTTAGTAGTCCAGTGGTTAAGAATCCACCTTGCAATGCAGGGGACTCAGGTTCAATCGCAGGTCAGGGAAGTAAGATCCTACGTGCCACAAAGCCACTAAAGCCACATAGCAACCACTAAAGCTGCGCACCACTGTGAGAGATCCCACATGATGCAACTAAGACTCAGTGCAGCCAAATAAATGAAATAAATAAAACGGGCTCTCAGCCGTTAACCAAAGGATCTCATAATGAAGAAAGGAATGGGGACTAAGAGGCAAGAAACAGTTACTTCAAGGAGGCCATCTACAGGGGTCACTGGTCATTAGCTGCAGCAGTGATTGAGGGTCTACTCAGCATCAGGTATGTGCTGAGCCCCCACATTTAATCCAGACCATATCCCTGTGAGATATTTCAGCCGTTTTCACCATTTTCCATCTCAAGAAGCTGAGATTCAACATCGGGTCGTATGCCCCAGGCTGCACCAGGCTCCAGGAGGGGCAGCCAGGTGATGAAACCCACATGCTGCCCACAGTTCACCCTGTAACCTCAGCCCTGCCCACTGCCCAAGGATGAGCAGGTGTTGTCCCAGGCTTCACCCTGCCCCGACCTTCCTCCTCCTTCCAGGCCCCTGGCCTCTCCAGCCACCCCATGTCCTCTCCCAGGAAGACAGACACGGCTTTGTGGTGTCCTGTAACCACTTCACCTCTATCACGTCAAACCTCAGAGCCAGACGGGACCCCGGTTCAAGTCCAAGCCTCTGCAGCGTCTGCAAGGCACCCTCCCCTCACCAGACTTTCCTTGAGGTTTTGTTTTAATTCTGCCACTCGCAAAGAAAATGCCTGAAGGCGGGCCCCTGCCTTTTCGTCTCACATGCCACCTTCCCATCGGGCAGCTTTCAGTTTCCCGTGCCTCAGCCTGTCCGTCTGCATCTTCATCAAGCCTTCCAAGATGGCAGTGACAAGCTTTTTGGGTACTTAAGGCAAACACGCGTGACAGTTTGCCTTGACACTTGGATTTTTAAAAAGCCTTGCCTGGGGCCCTGGGAAACCCAGCATTTAAGAAACCAGGAGCCTTTTAAGGAAGCCAGACTTTCAGAGTCTGCTTCCCCGGGACCTGTTTTGTGACAGGGATGCGGCAGGATCTGCTGGAGAGGATAAAATGTTGCCATGGCGGTATTTACGTGTTGATGCTAAAAGATGGTTGCCTTTTTAAATGGCTCTTTTTTCTTTTTTGATGACTGACACGTATGAATCTGTTCATGCATTGTCAGTGGGTATGTGGCTGGCCTACAAACACACTTAAATGGCACACTTCCGCAAAGCATTAATTTCTGATTGTCCAACAGATATATGTAGGCAAGCAGACATGTCACAGGGGTTGCTACAAAGCTTAATTAATATCCCTGAAGGGCTCGTGTATCATTTCCTGAGGAGTGCTAAGAAAAAATACCTATGGATATTATACATGTAAAAAAAAAATGTGGGTACACACACTGATAGGTCTTCTTTAGGGCTTCTGCCCTGAAGGGTCTGATGTAAATTCAAATGAGAAAACAAATTGTATTCAAGATAACTACTTTTATTTGAAGGCTGAAAAAAGTGAACAGAGCCCCAAACATAAATGCCAGCAATCTCCACATACAGTAGATATATGGAAAAAGCAAATGTATAAGACACAGGAATGGATAGCAGTTTTCTTTTTCCTCTGGCTGTCTGTACAGCTGAGTTACCAACAACTAAGTCATCAATGCAATCTCAGCTGTACACACTGTAAAAACTTAGATAATTCAGTGTTTCTTTTCTAGGCCTTGAAGGAACCCTGTAACATATTTAATCTGTCCCTTTTAATTTTTATGATATAAAGATAGTCCTGCCTTCTTCTCTTCTTTCTCTCTCTCCTTCCTCCTTTTATCCCTCCCTCTCTCCCTCCACCCCAAGACTAGGTCTTAAGAATCTACAAAAATCTAGAAAATAACCATTTTTGTTTATTTGTTTATTTCTGGTTTCTTTTTGGGCATTAGTGTACTCATTCAGAAATAGAAATGAAGTAAAACTTTATTTCTCAAAGATGTACCCAGTGGGGTACCAGTTTTAAGACTGGGAAGGTGTGTGGGTTAAATTTTATGTGATCAAATCAGTAAGTAAAATGATAAATATCTTGCAGAAGGTACCGAGATCTTTAAGATGTGAAAGGCTTGTGAAAATATGTAGTAATCTCCTTAATTTTATTTACTCCAATATTTGCCAAATATCATGGAATTCTTTCTTTAGCTGAAGTTAGTAATACATATATCCAGTTGGTGGTCCCAAGAACACAGTTTGAGTCTTAATATTTCAGTCTGTCTCTGATGTCATGACTGAAGTAGGAAGCCTAGCATATCTTCACATCCTTGCTAGAGAAGGACTTTGTAATTTTGCTCTCTAAAATAAAACATAATATCTCTTTCGGCCAAAAGTTTTGAAATTCACTCATTTATTAGGTTACACAGTACTTGGACCTTGTAAGTCCTATTAATACAGTGCTCAGAATATGTGCTAACAGTGAAACTTTTTAAAAACTAAACTATCAAGGGATACGATAGCTTTCCTAGAATATAAACTTTACCAGGCTTTCGCTAAAACCTCTTTCCTGAAATGAAAGCCATTGACTCGGGCATGTGAAAGCACTTTGTAAGATACGAAGTTGTATTATGCTTTCTGCACATATAGCTCCCTAGCCCTTTGATGACGCTTCTGGTTTTTATAATTTAGTCCAAGGTTTCAAAAACGAGTTCACAACATGGATTAGATGCAAGAAGCCTGACTCAAGGTTTAGAGCCAACCAGAATGTAACCTTGCAGAGAAGTTTGATGCAGACCATCATTCTCTGCATTTAGAAGCTAGCTAAAGGTTTATCAAAAAGTTAAACATAATGACCCCTGTTCTTAATCGCTCAGTCATGTCTGACTCTTTGCAACCCCATGGACTATAGCCCACCAGGCTCCTCTGTCCATGGGAATTCTCCAGGCAAAAATACTGGAGTGGATTGCCATGCACTCCTCCAGGGGTTTTTCCCTACCCAGGAATCAAACTCAGGTCTCCCGTGCTGCAGGTGGATCATAGTTATAGGTCATGGGTCATAGTAACCATATGACCCAACAATTGCACTCCTGGACATAGCCTCCAAAAAACAAAAAATGAAAACAAGTATTTGTTGGAAATATCCAGATCAGCCCAGTGGCCAGGAGGAGGAGACAACCCAAATGTCCATCAGTGGATGACTGAGTGAACAACATGTGTCACATATAGTCAGCCCTCCACAGCCACGGGTTCTGCATCTGTGGAGTCAATGAACCAGGGATCAGAAATATTTGGGGGGGAAATTCCAAAAAGCAAAATTTGAATTTACCATGCACTGGCAGCTATTTATATAGCATTTATATTGCATTTACAATGATTTACATAGTATTTACTTTGTGCTAGAGACAATTTAAAGGGACATGTGTGTAGTTATATGCAAATATTCTACCATTTCATTTAAGGGATTTAAACATTTAAACATCCATGGATTTGGGTATCCAAGTGGGGTCCTGAAACCAGTCCCCAGTGGATACCCAGGAATGACCATAATATATTAATACAATGGAATAGTTTTTCAGCCACAGAAAAGGAAAGATGTACTGATAAATATTATGACAGAGATGACTTTGAGAACATTATGCCAGGTGAGAAAAGCCAGGCAGAGAAGGCCACATATTGTATGATCCTGTGTAGTATGTGAAACATCTGGAATAGGGAAATCCATAGAGATGGAAATCAGATCAGTGCTTACCCAGAGCTGAGGCTGGGAGAAGGGAGAATGAGAGTTACTGTTTAATGGGGACCATTTTCTTTGGGGGTGATGAAAATTTTTGGAACAAAATAGAGGTGTTGGTTTATGCCATTGTGAATGTACCAAGTGCCACAGAATTGTACAGCTTAAAATGATTAATTTTATGGTATGTGAATTTCACCTCAATAGAAAAAAATTTAATTAATGAAGAGCAGCTAGAGGATTGATATGTCTCCCTCAGTCTGAAAGATGTACTCAAGGGAGAGGCACAGTAGTCTGGAGAACATGATTCTTGCTCCAGAGTTTTCCAAGAAGGATGCTAGGGAATAAATGTCTTCTTCCAAAACATACTTTGAAATGGTGAACTTTGAAGGCAGTGGACAAAATACCAGCACATGTGATTTGATTGATACTGGTAAATGGATCCATGTGTGTAATATGTTAATATCTGGAAGATGGCCCACGTGATCCCTGGGCTGCATCCTGGTAAATGCAACTCTTCAGGTTTTCCTGAGATCACTGAAGCACCAAAGATAAGGAAAGGAAAAAAGTGTGTGGGACAGGGCTCCTTCATTACAGAGGTGGGGGAAAGAAGAAAAAGATAAATGGATTCTTCTCTGGGTGGTGGAGGGTAAACACTGGATTTTTCAGAGATGAAATCCGTTCTCATCGCATTCTTTTCAAAGTGATTTGGAAGAGAAAATGCACCATGAAATCTCCATGTTTGCAGAGATACCAAACCTGTGAAGATAAACTGCTCTGTATGTAGGTGGGCAGAGAAGTGACAGATAAGTAGCAAGTACATTTACCAAAAATTTTTCCAGACTTTAAGGACTGTTATCTCTGAGCTCTTGGTGACAAACCAGTAACTGGCCCTAAGATTACTGTAAGCTAATGCCTGAATATATACATCCTTTGGGTTTGATGTGCAAAGGGAGGAAGGGAAGGCTGCAAAATGCACAGAATCACTAAGAAGGATCCTAGAAATTAGCCTTAAAAATGCATCACCCCATTATTTTTCAAAACCATTGTGTTTCCTCAATGGAAATAATTGATATTAATTGTGGCCAGATCATGGCATCCGGTCCCATCACTTTATGGGAAATAGATGGGGAAATAGTGGAAACAGTGTCAGACTTTATATTTTGGGGCTCCAAATTCACTGCAGATGGTGACTGCAGCCATGAAATTAAAAGACGCTTACTCCTTGGAAGAAAAGTTATGACCAACCTAGATAGTATATTCAAAAGCAGAGACATTACTTTGCCGACTAAGGTCCGTCTAGTCAAGGCTATGGTTTTTCCTGTGGTCATGTATGGATGTGAGAGTTGGACTGTGAAGAAGGCTGAGCGCCGAAGAATTGATGCTTTTGAACTGTGGTGTTGGAGAAGACTCTTGAGAGTCCCTTGGACTGCAAGGAGATCCAACCAGTCCATTCTGAAGGAGATCAGCCCTGGGATTTCTTTGGAAGGAATGATGCTAAAGCTGAAACTCCAGTACTTTGGCCACCTCATGCGAAGAGTTGACTCATTGGAAAAGACTCTGATGCTGGGAGGGATTGGGGGCAGGAGAAGGGGATGACCGAGGATGAGATGGCTGGATGGCATCACGGTCTCGATGGACATGAGTCTGAGTGAACTCCGAGAGATGGTGATGAACAGGGAGGCCTGGTGTGCTGCAATTCATGGGGTCGCAAAGAGTTGGACATGACTGAGCAACTGAATTGAACTGAGCATACCTCAAGGATGACAGAAAAGTTGAGGATTCCAACTTGAAGAAAACAAGAAGACTCTCACAAGACCTGCTAGATGCCTCCTCAGGATAAAAACGAGAAAGTTTCCTCTGCTTGGGACACTCTCTTCACCATTTGATTACCCACTTCTTTTCCTCAGATCACCTCTTTTTCATCGTCTCCTCAGAGAAGAGTGACCACACTAACGGAGTCCCACATTTTCTATCTTAGTGGTTTTCACAGTTTGTAATTATATCATGTATTTATTGGTTTACAAAGGTCCATCTAGTCAAAGCTATGGTTTTTCCAGTAATCATGTACAGATGTGAGAACTGGGCCATAAAGAAGGCTGAGTGCTGCAGAATTGATGCCTTTGAACTGTGGTGTTGGACAAGACTCTGGAGAGTCCCTTGGACTGCAAGGAGATCTAACCAGTCAATCCTAAAGAAAATCAACCCTGAATATTCATTGGAAGAAATGAGACTGAAGCTCCAGTCCTTTGGGCACCTGATGTGAAGAGCCGACTCATTGGAAAAGACCCTGATGCTGGGAAAGTTTGAGGACAGAAGGAGAAGGGGACGACAGAGGATGAGATGGTTGAATGGAAGCGTCAACTCCGTGGACATGAGTTTGAGCAAATTCTGGAAGATAGTGACAGACAGGGAAGCCTGGTAGGCTGCAGTCCTTGGGTTCATGACTTAGCGACTGAAAAACAACAACAAACTGATTTACCTGCACTTGAGTTTTATTTGGCCTGCCTCTCCAATTGGAAATTCCACATGAGGGTTAGGACTTAATTTACCATTGTATCCCTGTAAATACAGTGATTTATCAGACTGAGGGACTGAACTGAACTGATCCCTGTAAATATTGGTTGAGTCAGGACAACCAACATTTAATGAAGACTCAGGACATGTTTAATACGTGGATGTACTGTATTTCCCAAATATACAGTACATCCATGTATTAAACACCTCCTATAGGCCAGGCTTCTGTGCTCACAAATAATCTCTTTCAGCCCTTCCAACAGTTCTGTAATGTAGATGTTATTATTTACCCATCTTTTAGAGGAGGCATCCAAGGCTCGGAGAAATTAATTGGCTTTCCCAGTATCACACAGTTACCAAAGGATTTGAGATTTGAATGCAGTCGTGCCTCATTCCACAGCCTGTACATTTTCCATTAAACCATACTTTGTATGTTCCTTCAGCAGACACTTGTGAACACCAACTGTGAACAGAGAAAAGTACTAGGAAGCAAAAGATAGAGAGCCTGCCTTGGAGAAGCTTGTCATTTGACAGAAGAGACAAGGCAAACACACAGGACAAAGGTAGTAGCATGAAGCAGAATATGATAAAGGGACATATCCTAAGGCTCCTTCCAGCTTGAAAATTCTTTGACTCTGAATGGTGCAGGCAGTAAACACAATGGGAGAAGTCCTGTGCCCCTTGATTATATCTGACGGCGTGCATTCTGCCTTTCTCCACCTCTGGCTGCCGGTGAACACAGATGCACGTCTATTTCAAATGGCTGTCTCTACACTCCCATATTATGGGGTAAGGTGGTTTCAAGGTCAAGTATAAGCCAAAGTCGGAAGTCTTTGTTTTTTTTCCCTCAACTATATCATGACTCTTACCAATTAACTTGAAATAAGTCAAGTTAACAACTCGGAGGAGGGAGAGCAGGGCGCGAAAAAAGACTCTTCGTCATCTCATGCCAAAGATTCTGAAATGAATTTGCTCACAAAACACCAGGTTTCTTTAGTGACCTCCTAAGACGTTGCCTGTCACACTAAACACTGTATCATTTCATGGGGGGGGGGAGGATAGAAAAACAAAGTTCTTCTATGAAAAAATGCTATGTTATATCACAGTGTGATGCTATTTAAATATCAAGCTTCTATTTAGAAAACGGAAGGCAATAAATTGAGTTGCTAATTATTCCAGCTGTGAGTATTTTTGGTATGACTGCAAATTTTGAAGAGGGCAAAATAGAGGATTTTCCTGTTGTTCGTGGCATATGCAAATGTAATGACGGTCCCCTCTGATCTGAAAGGTTCAGAGATCAGAAACCTTGAAAGCCTGTTTCTCATTGAATCAAAATTGGTTTTAGTTTAAAGCTTAAGGAATCATGATATGAAATGGGCTTTTCATTATACTAATTGGGTTATTGGCTGCTTCTTCAAACTTGGGAAGTAGTAGTTTTTTAAAACATTTTTCAAGTTTTATTTTTAAAGCAACAGTTCACTTCTCAACCGAAGCATAAATTCCCAACTGGAAGAAGAGATGTGTATTAGTAACATCCTCCATCCTTTCCCTTCCTAATAAAATTATTTTGAGGGGTAGGGTTGCTGACAATCCTCTAGTCGCTGTGCTAATTAGGACAATGCATTAGTTCTAGAGATGTTTTAAATGAGCTGGGCACTGTGTGGGTCAAGCAGACTTAGTAAAAAGTAAGATATACTTGATTCCTGCCTTCAAGCGATTAATAGCTACATTTACTGATCACTCCTTGGAAGGAAAGTAATGACCAACCTAGACAGCATATTAAAAAGCAGAGACATTACTTTGTCAACAAAGGTTCGTCTAGTCAAGGCTATGTTTTTTTCAGTGGTCATGTATGAATGTGAGAGTTGGACTATAAAGAAAGCTGAGCACGGAAGGATTGATGCTTTTGAACTGTGGTGTTGGAGAAGACTCTCGAGAGTCCCTTGGACTGCAAGGAGATCCAACCAGTCCATTCTGAAGGAGATCAGCCCTGGGATTTCTTTGGAAGGAATGATGCTAAAGCTGAAACTCCAATACTTTGGCCCCCTGATGCGAAGAGCTGACTCATTTGAAAAGACCCTGATGCTGGGAAAGATTGAGAGCAGGAGGAGAAGGGGACAACAGAGGATGAGATGGTTGGATGGCATCACCGACTCAATGGACATGGATTTGGGTGGACTCTGGGAGATGGTGATGGACAGGGAGGCCCGGCATGCTGCGGTTCACGGGATCGCAAAGAGTTGGACACGACTGAACGAATGAACTGAACTGGTTGATCACTCACTGAACATCAGGCTCAGTGTTAAGGCTTTCACATGAGTTGTGTTGTGCTGAGTTGGCCAGTCCTGTCTGACTCTGCAATCCCATGGACTGGCCTGCCAGGCTCCTCTGTCCATGGGGATTTTCCTGGCAAAAGTACTGGAGTAGGTTGCCATTTCCTCCTCCAGGGGATCTACCCTCCCCAGGGATCAAAACCATGGCTCCTGCATTGGCAGGAGGGTTCTTTACCACTGAGCCACCTGGGAAGCCTTTGCACATAAATAAATTTACCCAATCCTTCTAACAAGCCTATGAAGTAGGTATATATAGATATATACCAGCCATCTCTTACTTTACAGGTAAAACCGCAGGAACTTAGAGAGGGTAACTTGCCTAGTGCTGGGATCCAAACCCTGGTTGTCCAAGTTCAGAATCTGTAGATTCAGTACCACCTCCTTGGCATGATCTTATTGATTTCAAAAAGAATTAATAATAATAATAAAAGAATTTTTATCTGTAGGGAAAATGTCCCGAGAAGGCAATGGCACCCCACTCCAGTACTCTTGCCTGGAAAATCCCATGGACAGAAGAGCCTGATAGGCTGAAGTCCATGGGGTCGCTGAGAGTTGGATGCGACTCAGTGACTTCACTTTCACTTTTCACTTTCATGCATTGGAGAAGGAAATGGCAACCCACTCCAGTGTTCTTGCCTGGAGAATCCCAGGGACGGCGGAGCCTGATGGGCTGCCGTCTATGGGGTTGCACAGAATCGGACACGACTGAAGTGACTTAGCAGCAGGGAAAATGTCTGACTCTAAACATCAAATGTTTATCAGTCTCTCCCTGATGACTCAGCAGTAAAGAATCCTGCAATGCAGCAGACACAGGGGACATGGTTTCTATCCCTGGGTTGAGAAGATCCCCTGGAGGAGGGCCCAGTCCAGTACTCTTGCCTGGAAAATCCCATGGACGGAGGAGCCTGGCGGGCTACAGTCAAGGGTCACAAGGAGTTGGACACGACTGAGTGCACACACACTCTCAGTGTAAGGAAGACTTGCTTTAACTTACATACTTGGTTTTTCTTTTATAATGTGTGCCTCTTCCGTTTGCAAACAGGAAAATAAATGCAGGACATTTAAAAGGTGGTTTAGTTTTGCTATTTAAAAAGTGACTGAAAAATACCGTAGGTAGCTTGATAGGGATTGCATTGAATCTGTAGATTGCTTTGGGTAGTATACTCATTTTCACTATATTGAGTCTTCCAATCCATGAACAGGGTATATTTCTCCATCTATTAGTGTCCTCTTTGATTTCTTTTATCAGTGTTTTATAGTTTTCGATGTATAGGTCTTTAGTTTCTTTAGGTAGGTATATTCCTAAGTATTTTATTCTTTTTGTTG
>SJYV01032113.1:526187-562829 GCA_006410875.1 Neotragus pygmaeus | reverse complement strand
AAAAAGTGACTGAATGGGGATTCTGTGGCGATTCAATGGTTAAGACGTGGGCTTTCACTGCTGTGCCCAGGTTTGATCTCTGGTTAGGGAGCTAAGATCCTGTAAGACACATGGTGCAGCCCCCCGAAAGTCGGGGAGCTGAATAGTACAGTGTCCAACATCATTTTTCTCTGTCTCATCCTGGAAGCCTCTCTGTTTTTCTGTTTTCTTTCTCTGCATATGCCCTACATCTCTCTCTCTCTTCTCCCCCCGACTCACTCTCCTTTTTCTCCTCCTCCTTTTTCTTATTTATCTCTACCCTTTTCTCTCTTCTTTTCACCTCTTTGTTCCCCCTGCCTCCTCCTCCTCCTTCCTATTCTCTCTCTCTCATCTACCTTTTGAGATGCCCCTCTCCATCACCATTCCTTCTCAGATTGGAGAGCAGATTAGCAATGGCAGAAAGTGTGCTGGTGGTTTAACCTCTCTCCAGCTAACTGTTTTGTGATATCTCCTGAAAACCTAATTACAGTAACTTTACATGCTACAGTACCCTTTATGGGCTGCCTCTTTATTAAACGTACTCCTTTTGAGACAGTAAACCTGGTGCTTCAAAGGGCACGGCCAGCGCCAGTGAGATGGGAGGGGATCTCGAGTTTTCCAGGCACACCTGGTCTCCCTTGCTGGTCTCCACGCCCCCACGCCTGCCGGACTTCTGCCTCTCTCCTTTCTCTGGCATTTTATCTCATTTCAGCAACTGCTTGCATGATATTCAAAATCTTTTAGGGATTAATGGACTGTGTATCAATATTCCCATCCGCTACTCTGAAAACCTGTGAGTTTATTTTCTGGAGAGGTCAATTTTCTCGGTAGAACAACAGTCAACACCTGGTTGCCCTGATAAACAGAGCTGCTTTTTTTTTTTTTTTTGCACACCATGCTACCTGGAGAGCATTCAAGACATTCACTCAGTTTCAAGGAGAATGGTGGCTCTGGCTGACTTCATGAGCAAAGACCACAGCTGCACTGTTAGTTGTGAGTCATCCTGGTTAGTTCCATGGTGCTCTGTGATGGAAGAGCTGGATCCAGACTGAAAGCGAGCAAGCAAGAAGAAAGACACAAAAACTTGACCTCTACGCAATTGTTTCTCTAGTACATTTCTTTTTTGAAACCCTACTGGGATTTCCCCTGGGAATAAAGTTAAAGCAACAGAAAAGATGGAGCCCGCCTCTAAGGATCCCACTGGTTGCAAGCTGGGGGCAAAAAAAAAGATACTTGGCAGTAAGGGCCTTTCAATATTTGTTTGTTTCTTTTCTTTGGTAGGTTTTGAGGTTAATGAGTGAGTTTATTCTCCACTGACTCAGAAAAAAAAAAAAAGGAAGAGAAATCTTTTGTTGGGGCCTCAAGTAGTTTAGCCAGCCACTGCTTTTCAAAGCTTCCACTCTAATCAGTCAAGCTTCTTCTGTATCACAAGAATAAAATAAAAATGCACCATGTTTTGAATTGGTGGGGTCCTTCTTGCACGGATGCGAAGCATGAGTCTCTTTTTGTTCAACTGCTTTTTAAAATCTTCCATGGTTGTTTCATCAGAGAAAATGTATGTCCTTAATTTTCTAAGCAATTTGAAGTGAAAGCCTGGCTTGCCAAAATTCTGCCTCAAATGCGTGCCTTTGCAGTCCTGTAAAGCCCGTGGGGGAATGGCTGTTGGTTTTGCTCTCCTTCTCTCTCTCACATGTGTGCTTGTGTGCTGGGTCGCTTCAGTTGTGCCCGACTCCTTGTGACCCCATGGATTGTAGCCCACCAGGCTCCTCTGTCCATGGAATTCTTCAGACAAGAATACTGGAGTGGGTTGCCATGCCCTCCTCCAGNCACATGTGTGCTTGTGTGCTGGGTCGCTTCAGTTGTGCCCGACTCCTTGTGACCCCATGGATTGTAGCCCACCAGGCTCCTCTGTCCATGGAATTCTTCAGACAAGAATACTGGAGTGGGTTGCCATGCCCTCCTCCAGGGGATCTTCCCCACTCAGGAATCGAACGCACACCTCCTGTGACTCCTACATTATAGACAGATTCTTTACCGCTGAGCCACCGGGGAAGCCCCCTCTCTCTCTCTCACACACACAGTTTTTATTAAATGATTTTGTTTTCACAAGAGGGGAAGTGGTCACTTGTACTAAAAAGATTGAGAGTTTAGAATGAAGTGATGATGATCACTTTATTCTGAGAATTCACAGGGACAGAGGCTATAGAGCAGAGGGAAGAGAGAGGGACCACCATCCCTTAGTCTCACTACTCAATTTGACAGCCAGCCTTTGAGCCCCTCACCTGTGCCAGGCATGATGCTGGGTGCTGGGGGTCAACTTTGATAACCCACATGGCTACCAAGTGTGCACAACAAAAGAAGTATTCGTTTTTGTACAAAATCAAGGACTGATTTTCTCTCTCCCTTCGAGTGTTAGCAAACTCCAAAGACAGCACTTTGGGGGCCCCTCATTTGCCTTCCTTCCTGAGGCACAAGTGGCCAATTCTGAGAGCAGTTGAGTTGTGCTTGAAAAATGTCAAGTGCATTTGGAAACTGCACATTTTTGCTGATGCCCGGAGTCCCGAGCTGCGCTATTTCCATGGCCAACCACTGGGAAGACCTTCGGTTGGGGCATCACAAATGACTCCTTGGAGCACACTAAGCAGGCCCCCGAGGTGGATAAGCTGTCTTAAGAGCTAGTTTAGGAAAGATCCAAAGTGCCCTAACCCTTCTGGGCCCTCCCATTGACCATCTGGCCAGACCATCACCTTGTGGGTCTTTTCGCTTCCTTTTATTTACCTTTATTCTCGCTTCATTTGACTGTGATCTTTGAGTGAATCAGAGTCTGCATTTTCTTCAACCTGTTATTTTGAAAACTTTCAAGCATTCAGAAAAGTTGGAAGAATAACACAGGTGAGAAAAACCACCTGTATTACAGTAGTAGTTAATTGTAGTTTAAACAATTGCTATCATTTTGTTATATGTCATTTTTAAATAGAGAGAGAGATCTTTGTACTGAGCCATTTGAAAATAAGTTGTAGACTTCATGACGTTTCACATCTAAAGACATCAAGCATTTAAAACTTGCATTTTAAGGCATATATCTAGTAACCATTTAGTGTGTTCTGGTTGAGGCAGATGTAGTTGAAAATTGCATCAAGGGTTAGGGTAGAATGTCTTAAGCTTTATGATACATTAGAAGCACCTAGAAATCCTCTTCACCAATGCATTCCCAGATCCCAAGCCTAGGTCTGAATGCAGCCCAGGAATTTGCACATTTCTAACAGAGCCTTCAGGTAATTCTAAAGCAGGTATTTATGGGATATAATCAAAAGATTGCTTCTTTCAATTAATAAAAAGGTTATTTGCTGAATTTAATCTTCTAAAGATACAAAACACCAGGGTGTAATTGTATTGTGTGAGGAGTTTACCTATCTCTGACATCCTGGTTTAATAATTTTAAAGACCAGCAACCAGAAAGAAAGGATGTGATAATTAAATGAGTTTCATCTAGCAGTGATCACTACAGACACTGTAATACCCATGAGAGGCCTTAGAGTTGTGTCCTGAAAAAGTTCATACAGTGCCCAAAAGCGTAGAGGTAGGTGGTTTCTCGTCCATAGCAGAATCTGGCCTTTTCTGTATAAATACAGACTCTCTCGCCTGTATGAACTTTGCATACTTATCAATCTGTTTGGAAAATAAGAGTTGGCATGGCAGAAGAAATTTTCATTTCAAAATTCACCATGTTCACAGTATTGTCCCTTTAGCATTCATGATTTGGCCTTGAGAAGGTTGCAGGACTTTCACCCAACAGAGATTCGTTGGCTTCCCTCTCTGTGCCAGGCTCTGCTCTAGATGTTAGGATACAGTGACGAACACATCAGACAAAATACCCGGTGGTTTTGAACTTCATAGAATTCAGTTCTCATGATGGAGACAGACAATAAATAATGTGCACGTGCATGTACCCTGGAGGAAAAAAAGAAAAAGCAGTTTTCATAGGAGAGAGTGACGGAGAAAGAAGTGAGGGGAAATAGAATGTTGACCAGCATGAAGAAACGAACTGTGCAGGTATTTCCAGGCAGTGAAAGGGAAAGTGTTATTTGTTTCAGTCATTACCCACTCTTTGCGACTCTGTGGACTGTAGCCCACCAGGCTCATTTGTCCATGGAATTCTCCAGGCACGAATACTGGAATGGGGAGCCATTCCCTTCTCCAGGGGATCCTCCTGACCCAGGGGTCCAACCTGGGTTTCCCACCTTGCAGGCAGATTCTTCATCATCTGAGCCATTTCCAGGCAGAGGGAATAGCAAGTTCAAAGGTCCTGAGGCAGGAATAGGTTGCACATGATATGATGAGTGTAACTCACGGAAGGTAGAAGACAAAGTGGTGGAAGATACAGTCAGAGGCCAGATCGTCTGGGGAGTTGTAGGCCATGGGAAAGATTTCCAATTTTTCTCAAAGTATTATTGGAAACCTTGTTTTAATTTTTACAATGTTTTCCTTTTTCTTTCTTTCCCTCCCTATTTCTTTCTTTCTTTCTGGGAAAAGAGGGCAGTGATGACATAACATAATCTGACTTCCTTTTTAGAAGTAAGTGTGAAAAAATAGCCTGGATTGTCAAGGGGACAGTTGGAGGATCTCATGAAGCAATCCCATATGTAAGAAATAATCATATTCTTCTAGTATTTCTTATAAATGAGGGCATTAAAGACAACTAAAATCAATTCAAACATCTTAATCTTCATCTTGTGATTTCTCTCATGTTGCTAAAAACATCCTTGTTTCCAATTTATGGATTCTGTCCACAAATATGACTGGTGTTGAGGCACTCATGTTTAGATTCTAGAAATGCCAAGAGTAATGTTTAACAGTATCAAGTGGAAAGGATTTTACAATTGGATTTGTGACAGTCACATTAAACGTATTTACATAATATAACAATATATAATATGTATTTTATAAGCACACACATATATACATATAAACAAGTGTATAAATAGCTTCTTGAGTGCACAAAGTGATGGGGTGGTGGAGGTGGGGGGAATGGTGGAATAGGTTTCCCAGGCAGGTGGTTGGAAGGTGAGTTGGAGTTGCCTGGGATGAGGAGGAGGGAAAGAACAGGAAGACGTTTTGGAGAGCCTTACACACCATCCACAAAGGCACAGTGTTATAAACAGGTTGGTTAAGGAGCACTGCATCTTCTTGGTGTGGCTGAAGTGTAGAGTTCATGGGAGCTGAAGCCCAAGGTTGGAGATAAAGATAGAAAGGTTGAGTAGTGGTTGTAAGAGTCTGGTCCCATACTGATATCTGGATTTCCTCTTCTAGGGAATGGAAAATCCACAGGGCTTTTTAAGTGGGATATGATGAAATTTGTGATTTGGAAAGAAAAGTGGGAGAGGGATGAAGGAGAAGTTTGGTGGGAGACCTTTTCAGAAATAAAATGGATGGGATCTTCAAGCCTTTGTGTAGGAGAAGATGAGAGAAGGAAGGAGGTGGGGATGACAGTGATATCCTAGATAACTGGGGATAACAGAAGTCAGGAGGAGTGTGACTGGGGAGGGGAAGGAAAAGAGTCGGTGTTTGGTTGTAACTTGCTCAAGAGAGTTAAGGAATGTGGAGGTTAAGATATCCAATACACAATTGGAATGTGAGTCTCAGGGAAGAACTTGAGCTAGAAATGGAGATCTGGGGACTCCAGGCCCATCAGTGATGGCTCAAGTCATGGGAGTGGGTGAGGTCCCTGGTGGAGTGAAAACTGGTTGTCCATGTTTGTAAATACTCATTAATGATGGCTTACAGTGTCTGTATATTCCCCTAAGTTTGATTCCCTATTTTTTACCCAAACTGAAGAATTGTTCAAGAAGTAAACTTGAAGTCGTTCTAAATCAAACCCTGGAGTTTTCCTGGCTTTCTGGTGTGCATATGTTCTAGCTTAATTATAGGCCAGTGGACTATTATTTAGTGATTTGGAGAACTCTTCAGGTGTTTGCTCAACATTTGTCAAGCTTTAAATTAAAACTCATGTTTCAGGCTCCTTAGGTTCTCTGCGGAATTAAGAATAAGTGCTGTTTGTCAGGCACTGAGCACTTGCCTTGGGACACACCCTTGATTAAGTGCTCATCCTACATGACTGTGTGTAACTCCCACAACAACCTGTGTTGTTATTACTCCCATTTTACTGATGAGGAGCTGGAGCTGTCAAGAACAGCATAAGGTAAACTACATGAACTTCTGTGTCCAGGAATGGCATAACCAGGACTCCAGGTCAGATGAATTTTGCTCCAGAAGGCTGCCTTTAAACACAGTGCCCACTGCCTCCTCTTCGAAAAGGCTCTTTTTATCTGCAGCTTTCAAAGAGAGCTCTGGGACGAGGAATGCAAACCTCATTTATAGAATCAAACCTCTTGGCTGTATTCGGATCATCAAATGTTCTTACAGAACAGATAAAGTTTAAGTATCGGTTGTTTATTTTGATGTTAGCCATGCTAAATAATTCACTAATCAGATAGTCATTTTCTGACATCATTGTCAGTCATCTCAGCCTCCTTTGGTCTTTGCTAAGGATTAAAATACTTGCAGAGTTTTATCTGGAAGAGGCCATGATATAAATAATTGTAAGGACCACGATCTCGCCTCAGAATCCCACTGGAAAAGCCAGCTAACCACCATATGCAGGGAACATGTAGTGTCATAGGTTCAGTTAGAGCTTCCAGAGTCTGGCAGACTGGAGTTTAAGCCCCAGTGATCCCACATGCTAACTCTTGGCTTCAGTTTTCTCATTCATCAAAGTAAGGCAATAATAGTATTCACTTTATAGGGTTATTGTAAGATTTGGTTACAAGTGAAATATTTAGCATTATAACTGACACCTAGTATGTATTCCATACAGCTGCACCTACTGAAAACTTGAAGAGGCAGAAATACCTGTGTAAAATTTTAAAATCAGAATTGAAGCTGAGTAAATTCACAAAACAATAAGGAAACTCCATTCATTATTCAAGTCACCCCTGCCTGCTGAACTTGAATTGGGTCCTGGGAACATAAAGATGAGCAAATAACATAAAAAATGAACAAAATAAGCCACAGTCCCCAACCTCCAGCTGCTCAGACTCTAGGCTACTAAACCCGTGCTTTGATATCCACTAGATGTTTTCCAGAAGATAAGTCGTCGTTTTGAACAAGAAAGATACGGCCTGGCACCTTTGAAGTCTCATAGAAGTCTCATAAATGGCACACAAAAGAGGGAGAAAATCTATAGTGGGAGAATTGATGGTCCCCGAAGTATCTTTAGAGTGGCAGGCTTCTGACCCCTGAGGAAGGGTTCTGTTAGGGATCAACAGTACATTACCCTGTTGTCATGCCATAATTCTAGACTAAGGGCACCTTATTCACTTAGCAGGCAAAAACATTTCCAAAGAAAGAACCATGATTTAGAAAAAAGCTTATGGTTACCAAAGGGGAAATCGTCAAAGAGGGGTTGAGGTGTGGAGGGGGGCTAAGTAGGAAGTTTGGGATTAAAAGGTACACACTACTGAATATAAGATAGATAAGCAATGGGGACCTGCTGTATTGCACAGGGAACTATATTCAATATCTTATAATAACCTAAAATGGAAAATAATCTGAAAAAGAATACATGTTTATGTATATGTGTGTTTGTGTATAGTCACTTTGCTGTATACTTGAAACTAATGCAGCATTGTATATCAACTATACATCAATTTTTTTTTTTAATGAAGAAAGAACCAGGACCACATGATCTAAAGAGGCAGTCTCAGAAGAGAAAACAAAATGAAGAGAGGAAAACAGCCCATAAGGAAGACTCAAGAGAGACAGTTTAGGGTAAAACTTCAGAGCACAGACTTTAGTATAAGACAGAGCTCACAGTTTAAATCCTTGAATAGTTGCTTGATTTTGTTAAGCCTAATTTCTCAAATCNAAAACAAAATGAAGAGAGGAAAACAGCCCATAAGGAAGACTCAAGAGAGACAGTTTAGGGTAAAACTTCAGAGCACAGACTTTAGTATAAGACAGAGCTCACAGTTTAAATCCTTGAATAGTTGCTTGATTTTGTTAAGCCTAATTTCTCAAATCTAAAATGGAAATATTATGATATTTAGTTTGTAAATAGTTGTGACAATATATTTCAAGTCCTTTTATTTTGTTAATTGACATGTAATTGATTAACAGTGTTGTGCTAGTTGCTATACACCAAAGGGAATCAGTTATATATACATTATTTTCCATATTCTCCATCCTGGTTTATCACAGGATACTGAATATGGTTCCCCGTGCTGTACAGTAGGACCTTGTTGTTTATCCATCCTATATGTAATAGTCTGTACCTCCTAAGCCCTAACTCCAACTCCATCCTTCCCCCACCCCCCTGGCAACCACAAGATTTTAAGATTGTATTTCCAATTTTACATTCGTGATATGGGAAAAGGTCTTGGTTTCCACTCATCATGAATATCTTCTCAGCATTTATTTATTAAGTTTCAAACTTTATTTCCTCAAATTTTATGGCCCTTTTTCTAGTGTTAGCACTTCATTTTGAAGGCAATTAGTTACTCTTTCTCAAACCAAGGGCTTCATTTTTTAAAATTATTAGTAACTATAATTATACTCATTTGATAATCATTTCTTTCTGCCCTCTCAGAGTTTCCTGATCTGAAGCCAATAGCCTCTCTTGGGCTTTGGGTTGCTGGAAGGAAATCTGTAGAATATGTGAATAACTTTATCCTTGATGTTAGTCTGTGTAGTAACAATTCCATTTTCCACTTGGTTATAAATTTTGATTTTTCAGAACATTTCTGTTCATATTGATGTATGGCAGAAACCATCACAATATTGTAAACTAATTATCCTCTAATTTTTTTTAATTGTTTGTATCTTATACTCAGAACTACATGTTTTAGCTTTTAAATGGGGGGANCATTAAAAGAGAAAAATCACTGCATCATATTAATTGATGCAGAAAAATATTTGACAAAATTTAATATCCATTTATAAGTTTAAAGATACTCAGAAAATAGGAATAGGGACTTCCTTAGTGGTTCAATGGCTAAGACTCTGCACTTTCTGTGCAGGGGTCAGGCTCCTTGACCTCTCTGTGCAGGGGTCAGGCTCCCTGACCTCTCCCTGGTCAGGGAACGAGATCCCACACATCTCAAGTAAGGGTTCTTATGCCACAGCAAAAGATCCTGCATGCCACAACTAAGACCCAGCACAGCCAAAATAAATAAATACAAATTAATACCTAAAAACATGAAAATAAAAATAAGAGGGTAGATTCTTCAACTTTATAAAGAATATCTGCAAAATTATAGGTAATACTATATTTAATGTTTAATAAAGAATGCTACTTTTTCAAATAGAGACTAAGGCAAGAATGTCCATACTAATAATGCATAATCAACATAGTATTGAAAGTTCAAGCCTATGCAATTATTCAAGAAAATAAAAATGCATTCACATCAGAAATAAATTTATAAATAACATTTTATAGATGGCATGATTTTCTTGTAGGAAATCTCACATATATATATATATATATATATAATGTCCNCAGGCCTCCTACGACCCGCCCCTCAGTGACCCCTTCCTGCTGTCCTTGGTCCCCTCCAGTCTGTGCTGTGCGCTTCAGAACAGTCTTCTGGAAATGCAAACCCCATCATGTCATTCCCGGGGCAGAAATGCTCCCGTGGCTTCTCATCACAAACCCTTAATATCTAGGTGCCTTAGCCTGGCGCACAGGGCTCCATGACATTGCCCAGTCCACCCCTCTCTGTGCCCTTTAAATAAACCGAGCAAGCTCTCCAAAGCTGTCCAAAGATCTAAAGCTCTCCAAGCTCTGCTGTGGCAGCCCCAGGCTGGTGCTGGGCATTCTGTTCATCTTCTGCCTTCTGGGTTTTGCCCACACGTGGCAGACCTGTGCCTTGCACAGATCAGTCCTGCCTTTGGACCTCAGCGTGGGGCAGAGCTCGCTCTCCGGGCTTGCATCGTGGCCCGCAGCTCCCCCAGCAAACAACCCCTGGCCTGCTTGGCTGATGCAATCATCGGAACTGGGGGTGAGAGCCGTCCTCCAGCAGACAGGTCTCTGCTACCTTTTCTGCCGCGTCTCCTGATGCAGCTGACTGGTCCTCAACAGCCAGGATGTGGGTCCTGACTCTTTCCTCTTCCCTGGCAGGCACTTCCTCTTTAAGACGTCCT
This sequence comes from Neotragus pygmaeus, assembly GCA_006410875.1. Taxonomy (NCBI): domain Eukaryota; kingdom Metazoa; phylum Chordata; class Mammalia; order Artiodactyla; family Bovidae; genus Neotragus; species Neotragus pygmaeus. The sequence continues at coordinate 552,614 of SJYV01032113.1, read as the reverse complement.
CGGGAAGCACGCCCCTGTTTAGCAGCTCCTCCCCGGGATACCCTCTGACCTCAGGAACGGTTTACACCCCGCCACCCCGCCTGCTGCCCCGCAATACGTTCTCCAGGAAGGCCTTCAAGCTGAAGAAGCCCTCCAAGTACTGCAGCTGGAAATGCGCCGCCCTGTCGGCCATCGCGGCCGCCCTCCTCCTCGCCATCCTGCTGGCTTATTTCATAGGTGAGTCCGGGCAGCTGTGACCAGCCGGGGGCGCGGTCACCCACTTGTGAACGGAGGGGGCCTCTGTGGTCTGTTCCGTCGGCTTCTCGGCTCCTGCAGGATATAAAAATGAGTGATGGATGGGAGTGCTTTTTCCCCTCCTGAAATCCATTTCACTTTGATGAGTTTCTCCTTCATGATGCTAAATGACATTTATCAGAAGTGAAATTAAATATCCTCACTGTATACTTTCTTGGAGATAAGCTGAAAATTGTCATTGCTGTCGATTCCTCCCTCATTCCTCAAGTAACCTTCTGGTCTCCTCCATCTTGGATTTTTAACCCAGGTCTGGGCTCGGCAATTCATGCAACGTTGGTTAAACTTCAGCCAGCCAAAAACTGGATAGAAGAGTAGCCATCAGCAGGCCTGGAACATTGTGATCGCAAGGAAACTCAGAGTGGCTAGCTGATCTTTAGAGCTGGGGAACAGAAATAGGACTGAGGGACTGAAGCATCCAGCCAGGTCTTCGTAGGGAATCAAGTCTCCCAGACCCGGTGGATCTTGCCCACCTCTTCTCCTTCACCTCCGTTGCTTCAACTCTCATCTCATGTGCTGCTGAATCTGAATCAGATTCACCTCCCACACCAGCTGTGATTCTGGGTTGAGCTCAGGGTATGAGCTAGGATAGCAGATTGATGAAGTTGCTGGAGTATGTTTCTTCCCCCAGTGGGGATGTTGGTGTGCATCTGTGGGGTATGGCCTTCTACCTGTGGGGAGCAGCAGATTCCAGGGGTTCAGGGACAGGGTGCCCCCTGCATTAGAGCATCCTGAGCCGGCACAAAGCCTGCTCGTCGCTCCTGGCCCCAACTAGGAGCCCCTAGCACTGCTGCTTTGTCAGCTGAGCTTGCCAGCGGCAGATCTGGCCCAGGCAGAGGCCACGGTGACATTTGTTTAAATTTATTTGAAACACTGGATAGTTCTGGCATGGTTTCAGGGCTGCTCTGTCAGGCCTCCCCAGTTTAGCTGTGCTGTGTTGCAAAGCAAACCTATAAAACACCAGCAAAAAAGAGACCGCTTCTAAATGAGTTCTCAGTACGTTTTGCTGAACTCCTTCGCATTTACAAGAAGGAAAATAAAAAACAACCCTGATCATTCTCGTTTTGCCCTTTCTCCCAATATAAACCCTCTTCTCTCACACACACACTTCGTTCATCCTCAGGCAGCCAGCAAGGTGCCTGCCAGAGGATAAGCTGATCCGGAGCTTCCCAGACCATTGTGCCCGAGCTTGCCTGGAGGCAAAGGAGGGCACCTGTGCGTCCCCAGAGATCTGGAGCCTTGCACAGAGCAAAGCACAGCAGACCGAAAACTGATGGAAGGGTTTCACTCTCTTTCACTAAATATTGTCACTGTTCTCATCTTAATATGGAAAATTAAGTTTGTGCAGCCCTTGTTATTTGCATCTCTCAGGAGTGAGTGCCCTCTAGAAGTAAGCACATTGACACTCTGGGGAAAGGCACCCTGTTTATTTGGGGCTTTGCAAAATCGTTTGTACTTCACACCCCAGCTCTACGTGTGGGCTGAGGTCAGACACCCGGGCACCCCTAATTTAAAGTCATGTCTGCTTCTCACTTCCTTTTGATGAAGGATGGAGTCAGGGATGGACTGGAGGAATGGGGAGGGCACCTGTTGTCCCCGCAGTCACTTGGGTGGAATCTTCTCTGTCCTTAAAGGTAGTTTTGTGGGCTTCTGCAGGTAGCTGTTCAGGGGTAGAGCTTGATGGAAGCAAATTCAAAATGCCTTCAGGGTCCTTGCTTGATTTGTCTATATGTCAGAAATTTCAGAAAGGGTCCATGAGCTCACTTCTTGGGCTTCAGTGTTCTGCTGGGCTGGTGGGCACCATGGGGAGCTCGGATATAGAAACTGTCTGCTTCTGCCAATAAGGTCCCTAGTGTACCTCCTCTACTCGCAGAAGAGAAATAGATGGCTACTGCCTGATTTATTGAGCTTGATAGTTAAAATATAACGCTTTCTGTAAGGTGATCATATAAATGCAAAACAGTGTAGCGAGAGTTTAATGTTTTAATCAGGTGTGTAACTTGTAAGTGATGGATTAGGAAACATATTTATCGTCGGTCTGGAGGCTACTGGAAGCTGGACCCAAGCATCTTAGGATGGTTTATTAGTTTATAATCCATCATTTCCTATTATGTATGCTTTAGGTAAGATTATGCTTCAACCCTGGAGTACTGACCCAAAATGAGTTTATGAGCCAAAATGAGTGATGGAAGGGGCTGATTCACCCAGCAGTCTTGGTAGTGCCAAGGCTACTCTCGGCCACTCTCCAAAGGTGAGGGCAGGTCTGCAAGCATGATGAGGTGTCTGCATCTGGAGGGCGCCTGATGTAGGAACTCAGGGATCCAAAAGGATTTCTGACCTTGACCCCAGTGACCCCTTTCCCTGTGGCCTTGACTACGTTGTTTTCCTTCTGGGTCTTGGTTTCCTAAGTAAAACCTGGGAGTGATGGTTATTGACATTCAGAAACTCTAAAGTATGATGAGGATTAATTAATGTGTATAAATCACTTTGAAGATGAAAAGCAGTATATTATTAATTACAGAACCGCAGGGGCATAAACAGTGCATTGAAAACACAGAGCAGAGTGCTGTCAGGAGCAACACATGATTGTGCCTACCTAGAAAACAAGGCATCAGGCAGGACAGAAGGACAGCATAAAAAGCAAAGCCCTTCTGTTAAGGAGGGCGACGATTTTAAGACCTGGGCCCGCTCTGGCTCATACATGACTCTGTGTTCCACTGGAACATGACAGGTCCTGAAATTGACACATCCGCCCCAGGACAGTTATGGACAGGCACTGGATTCAGGCCTGCCAGGAACTCTGACAAATAGGCCAAATTATCTTCCTTGCGTGTTGAAACTTGCATTAAGTCTTTCCAGAAATGAGCAATTTGGAAACATTCAGCCCCATGACAGTTCTTCCATAGCCTCAGCCTGTGGGCAAGTGTAGATCAGAGTAACACCAGCCCTCGGGCAAAATGGAAGACGCGAGCCTTTACCAACTGTGGTGAGATCCCCCAGTTCCTGCTCACGCAGCTGGGGTCTTTTCTGTGATACTCTTCCACCAGATTCTTCCAGTGCCAAAGTCTCCCAGGGTACAAAACATTCTCAAATAAATTATTCTGAAAAGCTACATGAACCACTAGGAGACCATCTTAGGCATCACTCAGCCCTTCGCCCAAATGGTTCCTTGGGAAGACTGGTTTCGGAGAATTTGGCTGGGAAACACACGAGAGCTTCCTGCTCAGGAAGTCGTCTGTTACCCTTGGGCTGCTCAAGTACTTTCATTGCCGGCAACACCAGAAATCCCTCTGGATCCCTGAGTTCCTAAAGCATGTAACCAGCATACTGTTTCTCACCTATTTTATGCCAAGTCTACTAAGTTTATCTCCTTACAGGGTGCATACAATAACTGGTTAGTGCCTTCTGTTTGATTAGAACTGTTTTTCTATTTAAAGCACTTGTATATAATTATTGGGCTTCCTTGGTGGCTCAGTCAGTAAAGAGTCTGCTTGCAATGCGGGAGACCTGGGTTCAATCCCTGGATCAGAAGGATCCACTGGAGAAGGAAATGGTAACCCACTTCAATATTCTTGCCTGGAGAATCCCATGGACAGAGGAGCCTGGCAGGTTAGTCCATGGGGTCACAAGAATCGGACATGACTTAGTGACTAAACCACCACCATATAATTATTAAATTTGAACCATANAGAAGGAAATGGTAACCCACTTCAATATTCTTGCCTGGAGAATCCCATGGACAGAGGAGCCTGGCAGGTTAGTCCATGGGGTCACAAGAATCGGACATGACTTAGTGACTAAACCACCACCATATAATTATTAAATTTGAACCATACCCCAGCTCCCTAATATACACTCTGGCAGAAAATGAAATGGGCATATTGCAATCCTTTGGCAATTGTTGCAGCTGAAGCCCAGAGGGTCTCAAGTCACATGGCTAGTTAGCTGCAGGACCAGGAGTAAGCACTCGTTCTCCTGATGCCTTCTCTGGCATCTCTCCCTTGACTGCTCTCTCCCAAACATCACGGTTAGCCACATTTCCCAAACGCTGCATGAAGCCTCAGTCATCCTTTTCGTAGCATCAAGTCACCTTACCTAATTCTGTCCTTACTAGCAAGGGAAAATAATTGGTTCCCACCCTCCCCGAATCATCTTCTAAAAAAATGGGGAAAAGCCACATCTCCTGCTTGGCCTCATATTTCCGCTTTCCCAAACTCTTCTGTCACAGAGACCACCAAAGCTAGATAGTAAATATTTTTCATTTTGCGGGTCATGCAGTCTGTTACAACTTTGCCATTGAAATTCAAAAACAGCCATAGATAGTGTGTCAACAAATGGCCATAGTTTTTTTCTGGGCATCTTTAATTTTAGACACTGAAATTTTAATTTTATGTACTTTTCATGTGTCATGAAACACTATTCTTTTGATTTTTTTCAACCATTTAAAATGCCAGTAGAGTATTGTAAGGTAAAATAAAGTAAAAATAAAATAAAATGCAAAACTGTCCCCTAGGTCCATGTATTGTTGCCACAGTCTGCCAACCCCTGTCTGATTGCATTACTATTCTTTTCCTAAAAATATCTTTTCAGAGTATCTCCACCTTTACAAAAAAAAAAAAAAAAAAAAACACTACAGTGTTCTCAAACTGGTAAGAGTCCACTGTAAATGGTGATTGCCTATAATTCCACTTCCTAATGAATGCTTCCATCTTATTTTCTGACCCAAACTAAAAGTGGAAAAAGTAATTCACTTTTCTCCTTAAGTTAAAAACTTTCTATAAGATAAATGTTTCCTTCCCAGTAGACTGCTTAAAACACTGCCCCAGCTCATGGATAGAGTATTAATTGCGTAGAAACTTTGCCACATACTCACTTGCCCTCAATCTTTAGATTTTTCTGCAAAACTATTGCCTGTTTTTAAAGATGACTCAGCCGCCTGATGCCTTCTTCGGTGAGATTTTCCAACAGGTCGTAACAATGCTGGGTCGCTGAATGACATCATTGCTTGCTTGTCCCGGGTTAACATTGGCGAGATCGCATTTCCTTAAAAGGCAACAATATTCTCGCAGGGCTACCCCCCATCAAGGAAGAAGGATGCTCGTAATGTATGACTTTGCTGTTTAAATCCAGATAATCCTCGAAATTCTAAGATGAGAGTCAAACACAATGGTTCAGCATGACGCGGGGCTCACACCGTCGCCCCTGAGTTAAAAACAAGAGTCTTCTGTCAAAAACTCTTCACGTGGCTGGGAGAGGAAGGGGAGAAGAGAGAGAGATAAGAGCATTTATGTCATCCTAAATTAGTTTTCAGCTCTTCAGATCCCTGCCAAACTAAAACACATATATATGTATTAGAAAGTCACCTTGTCTCTTTTCACTACGGTAATTCCTGCCAAATATGAAATACTGTGTTTTAAGTAAGCTGTTCACTGCTCTGTCTTCTGCCACTCTCTCTTTGATCTGGGAAGAACGCGGGCCATCAACATGTCAGGATGTTAAAAGTCTGGTAATTTGGGGTGCTTTCAGTTTCTTTTGAAAACAATGAGAGATTATTTTCTATGGAAACTAAAAGCCTTCAATGTGTTTAAAGTTGCTACACTTGGAAATTGATGTGTTGAGACTCACGCTGATGAATCCTGCGTTCTTGGCTGCTATTTTGTGTATTCCCATCTCACCGAATAGAGCGGGTTTGGGGGGAAAACATAAAGAAAATGACAGAAGATGATGAGAACAGTTAGTTTAACCTGGCATTCTTCCTGAGGACACAGCCTAGGAGAAATGTCAGCCCTCCCTTTCAAACTCACCACTCTTTGATGATCCAGAGAAATACTACACGTTCCCCTCCTATATGAATTCCAAATTATGTATTTATCTCCCATTATCCGAAGGGCAAAATGCTAATGATGATGTTTGAACAATCCAGCAAATAACATTTCCGCCCAACTCCCTGGCCCTAGATCGTCAAACCTCACAGTCAACCACACAGAGATAAAGAGAACCGCCCACAAATAAGTCAGGGGACCCAGTTATGTTACGCATTCAATGTTAGTAGACTTTTTATCTAATAGATATGCTAATGTGCTCTTAACTGGATAATAAAGTCCTGTCAGTGCTTCCACACTGGTGTGTCTCTGCCAGTGGGGCTGCCATTTCCTAATTGTATGCCTGATTTCAAGAGGATCTGTCGACTTACGGAAAGTAAATTAAGTCATTAGCTAGGTCCCCATCACCTAGCCACTGTGTGGCAACATTTGTGTCTCATGTTTGACGTTCAGAAAAGATGAGTTCCTCTGCTGAGGGGAAGGAGGTGTTTTTGCTCTCCTCTCCAAGGTGCCTGTCAGAAATCAAGGTAGTTGGGGGTGGAGGGGAAGGATAAACTAGGAGTTTGGGATTAATAGATACACACTACTATAAAACAGGTAAATGACAAAGACCTACTGAAGAGTGCAAAGAACTATAGTCAATATCTTGTAATAACCTAAATGGAGAAGAATCTGAAAAATAGTATATGTTCCCATGTATATGTATATATAGGGGCATTCCTGATGGCTCAGCAGATAAGAATCCACCTGCAGTGCAAGGAGAGGCAGGAGATCCGGGTTCAGTTCCTGTATCAGGAAGATCCCCTGGAAGAGGGCATGGCAACCAATTCCAGTATTCTTGCCTGGAAAATCCCATGGACAGAGGAGCCTAGTGGGCTACTTATCCATGGGGTCACAAAGAGTTAGACGTGACTGAAGTGACTGAGTACATGCGCGCGCCTGCACACACACACACACACACACACGCACACACGCACAGTATTTACATATATAAATTGAATTACTTTGCACCTGAAGCAAACACAACATTGTAAATATACTACACTTCAATATAAAAATAAATAATAAATGCAAAAATCAAGATAGGCAATACAGGGCTTTCCACCATCATGCATAGACTTGATTGGTGAGAATGAGGAAGAAATATGGGGTCCTAATTCAATACAGCATCTTAATACAAAACGAGGAAGTAGGTGACACAGCCCTGTGGACCCCTTGGGTCCATGTTCTTACGGAGCACAGTAAGGACAGGGTTGTTATCGTCTGCCATCCCAGGGCTCTGTGCCTCCCCAGGAGGTAGAGTGTTAGGTGGACAAGGATGGAGTGTCCACCACTTGTCTATCCCTTGAGTCACCATTCAGCTCTGCCCTGCACTCTCTGTGTGACAGTTCTCTCTTAAGCTGTCATCAGTCCAGAAGCAGTTCTGTTCAGTCATTCAGTTGTGTTCAACTCTTTATAACCCAGGACTACAGCACGCCAGGCCTCCCTGTCCATCACCAACCCCCAGAGTTCACTCAGACTCACATCCATCGAGTCAGNATCCCTGGGTTGGGAAGATCCCCTGGAGGAGGAAATGGCAACCCACTCCAGTATTCTTACCTGGAAAAAATTCCATGGACGGAGGAGCCTGGCAGGCTGTAGTCCGTGGGGGTCACAAAGAGCTGGATATGACTGACTCAACGTGCACACAGAGCGTATGTGAGGCGTTCGCACAGCACACACTGTGCCGGGGGAAGACTGAGGACCCCACACAGCGGGGGTCGAGGTCGAGGGTCCCCAGGCCCCGCACGTGCTCGCCCCCTCCTGCGGGGCTCAGCGCCCCCCGCTCCCTTTGCACCAGGCGCCGTCCCGTCGGCCCTGAGCCTGCCTGTTGCCGCTGTAGCCCCAGCAGGTGCCCACACAGGGCTGTGTGTTGCGCACGTGGCTGCCCGGTGGTCAGACCCTGGTTCAGCTGACAAGTCCTCCGCTGCTGGCGTGAGCCTGAGCAGCCGTATCCCTGGATGGGGTCAATGGGCTACAAGCAAGGTGTGGGCCTGGCCCCCTCCCTTCCGGAGGCTGCTGCCTGGGCTCAGTGCCTTCTCCATCTTCTGGAGGCTGCCTGCCTCCTTGCCTCATGGCCCCTTCCTCCAACTTCAAAGCCAGCTGTAGCGACCAGCCCCTCTCACTGTCCTGTTCTCTCTACCCTTGTGTTTACACCAGGTGTCCTGGGATAATCCAGGATCATCTCTGCAGTTCAGAATCTTTAATTTAGTCACACCTGCAAAGCCCCCGGCCATGTAAGGTGTGATGTTCACAAATCCTGGAGATAGAGTATGGACCTCTTTGGAGAAGAGGGAGTGAGTGGGTGAAAGTCGCTTAGTCGTGTCCGACTCTTTGCGACCCCATGGACTATACAGCCCATGGAATTCTCCAGGCCAGAATACTGGAGGGTAGCCTTTCCCTTCTCCAGGGGATGTTCCCAAGCCAGGGATCGAACCTAGGTCTCCCACATTGCAGGAGGATTCTTTGCCAGCTGAGCCACCTGGGAAGCCCAAGAATACTGGAGTGGGTAGCCTATCCCTTCTCCAGAGAATCTTTCCTAGCCAGGAATTGAACTGGGGTCTCCTGCATTGCAGGCAGATTCTTTACCAACTGATCTATGAGGGAAGCCCTTGAGAAGAGGGAGGAGAATGTTATTCTGCTCATAACTTCTTCTTGTTCAGTTGCTGAGTCATGTCTGAATCTTTGTGACCCCAGGGATTGCAGCACTCCAGGCTTCCCTTCCTTCTGTCTCCCAGAGTTTGTTCATGTTCATGTCCATTGAGTAGGTGTTGCTGTCTACCTCAGCCTCTGCCACCCCCTTCTCCTTTGGCCTTCAGTCTTTCCCAGTGTCAGGGTCTTTTCCATTGAGTCCCACCTGGTTCCTCTGTCCATGGAATTCTCCAGGCGAGGATACTGGAGTCGGGGGCTTCCCAGGCGGCTCCATGGTAAAGAATCTGCCTGCCCCACGCAGGAGACACTGGTTCCAACCCTGGTCTGGGAAGATCCCACATGCCTCGGAAAAACGAAGCCCATGAAACCACATCTGTGGAGCCTGTGCTCTAGAGCCCGTGGGCCGCAACTGCTGAACCCTCGAGCCTGTGCTCGGCAGCAAGAGAAGCCGCCGGAGTGGGAAACTCACTGCAGCTAGAGCATTGCCCCTGCTCGCCACAGCCAGAGGAAAGCCTGGGCAGCAGCGAAGGCCCAGCGCAGCCCCAAACAGGCGCATAAGTGAAAGGAATACCAGACTGGGCAGCGGCTCTCTTCTCCAGGAGATCTTCCCAACCCAGGGACTGGACCCGGGTCTCCTGCATGGCACATAACTTTTACCAAGCACATATTTTGTACTGGCATTTTGACCATTCTACGTGCATTCTACATGATCTCACTGAATATTTATCACAATGATAGTCACAGACCTCCCTGATTTTTTCTATCGTAATTTATTACATTTAAGTATCACGGGTACCCATGAGGACACTCTTTTCATTTTTCAGTTCCTTAGATTGCACCGACTCTTTGTTGCAGCGTGAGGGATCTTTAGTTGCGGCCTCCCTGGTAGCTCACTGGTAAAGAATCTGCCTGCGATTCGGGAGACCTGGTTTGATTCCTGGGTCGGGAAGATCCTCTGGAGAAGGGAAAGGCTACCCACTCCAGTATTCGTGGGCTTCCTGGTGGCTCAGACAGTAAAGAATCTGCCCACAGTGCGGGAGACCTGGGTTCAGTCCCTGGCTTGGAGCAATCCCCTGGAGAAGGGAAAGGCTACCCACTCCAGTATTCTGGCCTGGAGAATTCCACAGACAGCATAGGCCATGGGGTCACAGAGAGTCAGACACGACTGAGCAGATTTCACTTGCATTTTGTGACGTCTAGTTCCCTGACCAGGGATTGAACCCAGGCCCCCTGCGTTGGGAGTGCAGAGTCTTAGCCACTGGACCGCCAGGAAAGTTGTGAGGGCACTCTGAAGAATACTCACTTTGCAGATAGGGAGACTGAGGGTAAAGGAGCTTACACAGATTGCCCGAGGTCATGTGATCAGTGGAGGAGCAAGGGGACCCAGGCTGACTCCAGAGCCTGGTTCCCATCCCTGTGGTAGACGGCTAGGCAGAAGGTTTAATTAAAAAAAGTTGTATTGACATGCAGGAGCTGAGGTTCTGCAAGCCTCATGATGTGGCCAAAATAAAATGAAATATTTTCTGACATACAAATACAGTAAAGTACAAAAAAGTGGTCAGGTTGGAGAACTTTTACATACTGATACTTGTACATCTATAGAAGCATCAACATAGGCTGTGCGGCTTCCATACAGATCAAAGCAAGGAAGTTTCCAGCCCCCGAAAGGCTCTTAGTCAATCTTGCCGGCCTCCTCAGGGCTCACTGCTGCACCAACGTCTATCTAAATGCTCTAGCTGTGCCGTTCTGGAGCTTTCTATCACTGACCGTACGGCGTGTGCTCTTCAGCACCTGGCTTCTTTCCATCTCATGACTGAGATTCTGTTTTATGCCGTGCCATTTCCACGGCCTGAAGATTGCACCATGTTTGTTAGACCCATCCTGCTGTTTGGGTTGCTTCCTGCCGTGGCTGTCACCCACAGTCGCTGCTGCGCACAGTCTCATCTGCGTCGTGTGGGGGAACGCTCCTTGCATGTCTCTTGTGCAGCGGGAGGGGAGCTGCCTGCCCTCAGGGTAGGCGCACATCCGGGCTCAGTGGGCCCTGCCGGTTTCCCAAAGTGCTCGCTTTACCAGCCCGACGTAGGTGGCCAGGCTGTGGGTTGGCGCCCATGTGGTGCCCTGGCTGACGCCGCGCCCCCGTGTCTCCGTGCAGGTCAGGAGCGGGTCGTGATTGCGGATGACCTCCCGCACCCCTTCGGTCTGACCCAGTACAGCGATTACATCTACTGGACCGACTGGAACCTGCACAGCATCGAGCGGGCCGACAAGACCAGCGGCCGGAACCGCACCCTCATCCAGGGCCACCTGGACTTCGTGATGGACATCCTGGTGTTCCACTCCTCCCGCCAGGACGGCCTCAACGACTGCGTGCATAACAACGGGCAGTGTGGCCAGCTGTGCCTCGCTGTCCCCAGCGGCCACCGCTGCAGCTGCGCCTCACATTACACCCTGGACCCCAGCAGCCGCAACTGCAGCCGTAAGTGCCGCGCTCTCGCCCTGCCCCTCACCCCCACATGAGATCCGCCTGCCTCTGACAGGTAAGGCAGAAAGAAGCGTCTTATCTGGGGTGCACGTGGGCAGTTGGGCAGGTTGTGCACTGCACGTAAGCATGATGTTACCTGGAGGCTCGGGCTGGGTAGAAGCCCTGTTGCTTCATCAAGACGTGATTAGATGGGACAAGCCCTCACCTGACACGTCCCATGGGAGGCTCTTTGGCTGTGAAAAACAGTCTCTGTCACTTATAGATTTGGGCACTGTTCCAAATGCTTTTTATGGCACTTAATCCTCCAGTTTTGGAGAAGGAAATGGCAAGCCACTCCAGTAATCTCGTGGACAGAGGAGCCTGGTGGGCTGCTGTCCGTGGGGTCACACAGAGTCGGATACAATTGAATCAACTTAGCATGCATGCATTGGAAAAGGAAATTGTAACCCACTCCAGTATTCACAGTGGAGCTTGGTGGGCTGCTGTCCATGGGGTCGCACAGAGTCAGACATGACTGATGCGACTTTAGCAGCAGCAGCAGCAGCAATCCTCCAGTCTATGGGATAGGCAACATCACTGTCCCCATTTCACAGATGAGGACCCTGAGCACAGAGACACGTAGTTACCCACCCAAGGCCACACAGCCGTGAGACTTGGAACCAGGTCTGAATCCAGGCAGTCTGGCTCCAGAGTCCCCGTCCTGACCCCTTACTGCCAGCCTCACGTCCACTTGTGTGATCCTCACACCGACCCTCTAAACGAGGCCAGCCTTTTTTCTTTCATTCCGGTACTCAGAAAAGTGAGGTTCAGTGAAGGTTCAGAGAGCTGGAGCATGACTTCCCCACGGCCCACAGGGAGAGCAGGCGTGTCCTGTTGGCAGGCTTTTCTCCTGTGACATCACCAGAGCGCTGGTTAGAACTCGGCCTCTGAGCAGCTGTAGACAGTTTACAAAGCTCTTTGTCACCCGGGGCCTTGTGTGAGCCTCTCTCGGCCCTGGGCGTTGGGGCTGGGCGTCCACAGTCCAAAAGTGTGGATGGACCCACAGCCTCGAAGGGCGGAGGGGCTTGGTGGCAGTCCTCGGCTGGTACGTGATGGGCCTGGGGCCACAGCCGGGACTCCCCACTCCTGGGCTCCCTTTGGTCCTGTTGTCCAATTTCCAGGGGGGCCATAACCTCAAAGAGTCAAATGGAGGTGCAGGTCATCCACCCCCCAGAGGGGAAGTGACCTGGGTGCCGGCTTCCCCGGCTGCAGACCCAGGGCCGTGATTGGATTCACGTGGCGCAGCCATCGCTCTCACAGTGGCCTCTGCACGTTCTGGGTCCTGACAGCCCCGAGGAGCGCCCCCTCCTGGTCTCACTGTTGACAGTTTTCGGGCGTTCCTGGAGCTCATAGAAGCCCCTGGAGAATCCCAGTCACCAGAGCATCTCACACACTTGACTCTGAGGCTCCCTGCCTTTCCCTCCTTCCAACATAAGTCTTGGTAATCTAAAAAGAAATGGAGGCCTTCCCTGGGAGTCCAGTGGCTAAAACTGCCTTCTGGTGCAGGGGGTGTGAATTGGTTGGGGGGATAGGATCCCCAAGTGCCTCTTGGCCAAGAAAACCAAACGTAAAACAGAAGCAGTATTGTAACAAATTTAATAAAGACTTTTAAAATGGTCCACATCAAAAAAAAGGTGTTTTTTGTGTTTTTTTTTGCCTGGGTTCGACCCCTGGTCAGGGCCCTCGTCCCACATGCATCAGCTGAGAGTGTGCATGCTGGAGCTGAAGGTCCCGCATGCCTCAGCAAAGGTCTGGTGTGCTGCAACGAAAACCCGGCACAGCCAGGTTAACGTTTTTCAAAAAGAAATGGATATCTAGTTTTAAAATAACCGACTCTTTGCGACCTCATGGATAGTAGCCTGCACCAAGCTCCTCTGTCCATGGGATTTTCAAGGCAAGAGTACTGGAGTAGGTTGCCATTTCCTTCTCCAGGGAATCTTCCCAACCCAGGGATCAAATCCAGGTCTCTCACCTTGTAGACAGACGCTTTACCGTCTGAGTCAACAGGGAAGTCAAAATAACACATACACTTATAATAAAATACTGAGACGACAGAGACACGTGTAACACGGAGAGTCACGTTCCTCATAGCTCCCCTGCTCCCACCAAGAATCGACTGTGTCTTCCCAGCCGTTTTCCATGTCCATCTCGTAGGTACACACAGACCTACTTTTTACCGTAGCATGCGACGCCAGCCTCCCCGGCCCCTCCCTCTTCGGCTCGGACACTGACCGGTGGCCCCTCCTCTGTCTGCCCCCCTCCAGCGCCCACCACCTTCCTGCTGTTCAGCCAGAAGTGTGCCATCAGTCGAATGATTCCTGACGACCAGCACAGCGCGGACCTCATCCTGCCGCTGCACGGCCTGCGCAACGTCAAGGCCATCGCCTACGACCCGCTGGACAAGTTCATCTACTGGGTGGACGGGCGCCAGAACATCAAACGAGCCAAGGACGACGGGACCCAGGCAAGTGTGCCTGTTGGGAGTGCTGGAGTATGGAGGGGCGGCCGGGGGTGCGCTTCCACAAGGAGCTGGCCCTGGCTGCTTCCAGGCCACCGCTGCCCCCTTTTCTTAGCAGAGGGGGTGCCAGGGAGCACGGTGGGCAGTAGGTGATGATCTGGGCCCCAGTTATGTCCTTGTGGGGTGTCAGGCTGAGTCGTGTGAAACCCCGAGATGATGACTCTATGTAGAAACTGGATTTTGCAGTTGTTTACAGAGTGCTGGTGGAAGTCAAACCCCGTGGGGTCTTTTTTTTTCCCCCCCTTTCCACAGTGGCTTTGTACAAGGACAGTTGGTATTGGTTATTCTAGGTTTATTTTTTATTTCAAAGGAGTTGTATACAGTCATTTCTGCTATGAAGCAATATGTGTGTTTCTGAAAATCACCGCACTGTGTAAAATGGTGCAGAACAGACCCCAGGGTTGATGGGGCGGGGTGGGGGACAGGAACACAGCTCTCAAAACTCCATCAACGACGAACTAAGCAAAAGAGAGGAACCTGGCGATGCAGGGGCCCCGCCCTGCCCCTGAAATGGTTCGGTACATAAATGCTACAGGAGATGCGGCCCTTGACCTTTCAGAGACCTGAAGTTGGCGGAGGAGACGCGAGCCGGAGGGCTGTGGCTTGTGGGTTTTGGTGGAACTGTGGAAGGAGGGTTGCCTGAGATGGGACGCAGCGTTGAAGCCCCAGCATGTATGGTGTGGCTCCCCGTTCACGGGGTCTGAGGGGCGCTGGAGGTGTGTGTTCGCTCACTCCTGCTTAGCGCGGTGCCGGGTGCGTGCTCTGCACCTGCTGGTGTTTCTCCTGGGTGGAGTTGTGCAAACTCGAAAACCACGCTCTGCTCAAGTTGTCCCTGATACATCACAGCGTGGGAGCAGAGGCGTGTTTTCCAAACCTATGTCTAGCAGAGCTGACTGCTTTCCTGGTGTTCGTGATCCAGGCCAGGAAGGACGTTGTCGCTGCAACCCCCGGGCTCATCCAGCGTATCCAGCCGTGTTACAGGGAACTGTGGCCGGAACCCCAGTAGGACACGCCTGCCTGGCCGTGCCAGTTTCAAAAGGCTCCTTTCACAAAAGAGAACCCAGCCGTCTCTTTCTCGATCAAGAAGTCACTGTAATAGCTTAGGTCATCATGGGGGAGTCTTGGCACTGTCAGGATAGCAAGGCTGTTTTGTGTCAGGAGGGATTTTCAGAAGATCTTCCTGTCTGGAACGTTAAAGTGTTTCTGTTCCCTGCCTCGAACTGGGTACCAGGGCTGCCTGTACGGCTGGGCAGCACGAAATACGTCATCCGGCAACAATGTCAAGTTAACTTTGTGTGTGTCCTCGGGGCGTGGTAGAAGCTCCAGCTCTCCCCAGATGGGAGCAGGGCCTGGGGACGATGGTGGGAATGGATTTCTTTCAGTGGGAATGGATTTCTTTCATCTCTCTCCGGGCTCAAGTGACAGTGAGTTTGAGTCCTTTGGAGAACGTGAAGTGTTAATTGATGGACTGTGGCTTCCCTGCTGAGAAAGTTGCTGGGTGCAAATTGCCTTCAAGTCCCAGGGAGAGGCATTCTTTTGCATTCTTTTATGGTGTCTGCAAAATTGGGGGAGGACTCTGAAGAAGAAGGCCCTTTTAAGAGCACTTAATCTAGATAACATTCATTTCCCTCCCTACTGAACTCCGTTTTCCTGTGGCTTTGATTATCTGGAGCACCACCCCCACCCCAAGGATGGTGTTGTTCATTATTAGTTGCATGCCCAGTTGTGTCTGACTCTTTGCGGCCCCATGGACTGTAGCCCGCCAGGCTCCTGTGTCCATTGAATCCTCTAGGCAAGAATACTGCAGTGGGTGGCCATTCCCTTCTCCAAGGGATCTTCCTGACCCAAGGATCGAACCTGCATCTCTTGCGTCTCCTACACTGACAGGCAGATTCTTTTACAAGTGCCGCCTAGGAAGCTCATTATTATCTACTCAGCTTTTGTTTTTCTGTTTAATATTTTATTCTTTCATTGTGGTAAACATATATTACATAAAACGTACCATTTTTGCCATTTTTAAGTGTACAGCTCTGTGACATTAAGTACATTCGTACTGTTGAACAGCCATCACCACTGTCTGCCTCTGATGACAGTCTGTCCCCATTAAACACTGACTCTCCACCCACCTCGTCCTCCCCTGTCCCCGGCACCCACCATCCTTGTTTCTGTCTCTGGATCTGACAGCTCTTAAGTCCTGCATAGAGTTAGAACTGCGTGACGATGTCTGTCCTTTCGTGACTGGCTGATTTCACTGAGCACAGTGACCTTGAGGTTCATCATGGCAGGTACTGGAATTTTCTTCCTCCTTAAGCGTAAATAACATCGCACTGCCTGTACAGAGCACGCTTTGCTTATCCGTCCACCCACCAGTGGACACAGGCTGCATCCGCTTTGGGCCACTTGGTTAAGGACCACCCTGTACTGTGAGGGGGCGGGCTGTTGATGGCGACGTTGAGTTGGCCTCTGTTAAGACCTTTGGCGCTGGCACTGTGCTGTTCCTTATGTTAAAACAGGAGTTCGGGCTTTATGAAACCAGCCGGCCGTGTGAGGTTGGTCTCCTCGTTCCTGTCTGTCCGGGGAGGGACGTGGGCGCTGTGTCATTATACCGAGGGCTTTTCTCCCCTGGTTGTTCTGATGAGTGTGTGCCCGGCTCCTACATACCCACCCTTCACGGGGAGCCTGACTCTGGCCAGGGCTGGCTGGAATCTTGCTTTACTCCCAGGCCGTCAGCTACACTGGTCTGTGGTCTTTGGCCAGAGAGCTCCGTGGCTCCTGAGAAAGGAAGGTGCTGGTTGGAGTTGATGCTTGCCTCCTAGGGCCCACAGCTCCCAGGATGTGGATGTTGTTGCCTGCAGAGATGCGAGTGGCACACCACTAGCTGCCCACCAGGGCCGGACCAGAGGCTGCCGGGTGTGGAGGGCTTGGAGGGTGGGGAGTTCCTCTCCAGCTGGGTCCTAGAGGCAGGGCCTGGGGACGGGGGCTTTCTTTCTCCTGCAAGCCGCCTCTTCCCTCCCTGGTGACTTGTTTTATTAACGCCTGAAAAGAGGCAGATAAAGAGGATCTGCGATGAACTGTGGTCAGAGCATCATTAGAAGATGATGCCCTTCTCAGGAGAAGGGGCTTTTCATCCAGACCGTTGCTGGCAGCAGCCCAGGAGCTTGGGAAGCCCCTTTGCACCAGGTCAAGTCACCTGAGCACCCAGGGGGACCACATCCACCAGGGAATCAGGCTCTGGCCTGGGAGGGAGATGAGGGGTGCTCCTCCTCCAGCTTCAGTTCATGCAATGAGGTCCCCCCTTGAAGGGATTCTCTGTCGGTGACTCTGAGAGCCAGGCTCATCCCTGAGATGCAGCGGATGGCATGAAGTCGGGCAGAGTTCCCAGGAGAGGCTCGGGGTGGAGACCCAGCGGGATAACAGCCTCCGAGAGGGGCCCGCACTGCCCCTGGGCCCCCAGGATACACTGCGGGGTGGCCCTGTACCCTCACCTGCCCTTGAGCCCCAGGGAAGAGACGGAGAGGGGGACCTCCATGCTGGACCCCCATTATCCCGGCACCCTAAATTTTTGTTGTTGTTCAGTCGCTCAGTCGTGTCCGACTCTTTGCGACCCCATGGACTGCAGCACGCCAGGTTTCCCTGTCCTTCACCAACTCCCGGAATTTGCTCAAACTCATGTCCATTGAGTCGGTGATGCCACCCAACCATCTCATCCTTTGCCGCCCCCTTCTCCTTTTGCCTTCGATCCTTCCCAGCATCAGGGTCTTTTTCAGTGAGTCAACATGTCGCATCAGGTGGCCAGAGTATTGGAGCTTCAGCCTCAGCATCAATCCCTGAGTGCTTTAAAAGACAGCGAGACTTGAGAGTCTTAATCCAAAAACCTGGGTCTAAGGAAACAAGAAGGGAGGAGGCGCCTTGAGCCGGGGCCTGTCATCCTGGCTGACGACTTGGCCGCCTGGCGGGCCCCCTCTCTGTGAGCAGGCCCGGGCCGGCCAGCCGGCGTGGGGGGCTGTCATCTGGGTCCTGTGCTGTCACCGTGGCTGGGCCTGGCCCAGAGCTCATGGCGAGAGCTCCCCTGGAGGCTGTCAGGGAGCCCCTTCACTCTCAGGTGGACGTGTGGACAAGAGCTGGTTGGAAAGGAAAGGTTCCAAACAGGGTTGAGATTTTGACGCTCGCTGTGGACTGGGGCGGAGGCCTCCGCCCTCCCCGCCGCGTCTCCAGCGGATGCTCGTTTCTTTACTGTCCTACAGCCCTTCGTTCTGACCTCTCCGGGCCAAAGCCAGCACCCGGACAGGCAGCCGCACGACCTCAGCATTGACGTCTACAGCCGGACGCTGTTCTGGACGTGCGAGGCCACCAACACCATCAACGTCCACCGGCTCAACGGGGACGCCATGGGCGTGGTGCTGCGGGGGGATCGCGACAAGCCGAGGGCCATCGTCGTCAACGCCGAGCGCGGGTGCGGGGCCGCCGCGGGCTGGGGTGCGGTCCCTGCGGGGGTGTGCCGGGCGCCCTTCCCTTGCATGCTGGCCTCTCGGCCCGGAGGGATCTTCCACCCCCTACACGCCCATCCATCAGGAGCTCCCCAGGGTCCCTGCCACCACAGCCAGGGGTCGGCGGGGCGAGGAAACACCAGCTCGTTCCCAGTCGTGGGGAAGAGGCAGAGACGCCCAGGGACAGCCTGGANTTTGGAACCAGTCTGTTGTTCCATGTCCAGTTCTAACTGTTGCTTCCTGACCTGCATATAGGTTTCTGAAGAGGCAGGTCAGGTGGTCTGGTATTCCCATCTCTTTCAGAATTTTCCACAGTTTATTGTGATCCACACAGTCAAAGGCTTTGGCATAGTCAATAAAGCAGAAATAGATGTTTTTCTGGAACTCTGTTACTTTTTGGATGATCCAGTGGATGTTGGCAATTTGATCTCTAGTTCCTCTGCCTTTTCTAAGTCCAGCTTGAACATCTGGAAGTTCACAGGTCATGTACTGTTGAAACCTGGCTTGGAGAATTTTGAGCATTACTTTACTAGCATGTGAAATGATTGCAATTGTGTGGTAGTTTGAGCATTCCTTGGCGTTGCCTTTCTTTGGGACTGGAATGAAAACTGACCTTTTCCAGTGCTGTGGCCACTGCTGAGTTTTCCAAATTTGCTGGCATATTGAGTGGAGCACTTTCACAGCATCATCTTTTAGGGTTTGAAATAGCTCAGCTGGAATTCCATCACCTCCACTAGCTTTGTTTGTAGCGATGCTTTCTAAGGCCCACTTGACTTTGCATTCCAGGATGTCTGGCTCTATGTGAATGATCACACTATCATGGTTATCTGGGTCATGAAGATCTTTTTTTTTATATATAGTTCTTTTGTGTATTCTTGCCACCTCCTCTAACATTTTCTGCTTTTGTTAGCTCTATACCATTTCTGTTCTTTATTGTGCCCATCTTTGCATGAAATGTTCCTTTGGTATCTCTAATTTTCTTGATGAGATCTCTAGTCTTTCCTGCTCTATTGTTTTCCTCTATTTCTTTGCTTTGATCACTGAGGAAGGCTTTCTTATCTCACCTTGCTATTCTTTGGAACTCTGCATTCAAATGGGTATAGCGTTCCTTTTCTCTTTTGCCTTTTGCTTCTCTTTTTTTCTCAGCTATTTGTAAGGCCTCCTCAGACAAATGTTTTGCCTTTTTGCATTTCTTTTTCTTGGGGATGGTCTTGATCCCTGCCTCCTGTACAGTATCACAAGCCTCCATCCATAGTTCATCAGGCACTCTGTCTATCAGATCTAATCCCTTGAATCTATTTCTCATTTCCACTATATAATCGTATGGGATTTGATTTATGTCATACCTGAATGGTCTAGTGGTTTTCCCTACTCTCTTCAATTTTAGTCTGAATTTGGCAATAAGGAGTTCACGATCTCAGCCATAGTCAGTTCCCAGTCTTGTTTTTGCTGACCATATAGAGCTTCTCCATCTTTGGCTGCAAAGAATATAATCAATCTGATTTTGATATTGACCATCTGGTGATGTCCATGTGTAGAGTCGTCTCTTCTGTTGTTGGAAGAAGTTTGCTATGACCAGTGCGTTCTCTTGGCAAAACTCTTGTTAGCCTTTGCCCTGCTTCATTCTGTACTCCATAGCCAAATTTGCCTGTTACTCCAGGTATTTCTTGACTTGCTACTTCTGCATTCCAGTCCCCTGTAATGAAAAGGGCATCTTTTGGGGGTGTTATTTATAGAAGGTCTTATAGGTCTTCATAGAACCGTTCAACTTCAGCTTCTTCAGCATTATTGTTTGGGGCATAGACTTGGATTACTGTGATACTGAATGATTTGCCTTGGAAACGAACAGAGATCATTCTGACTCTCTGTGATAGTTGTCTCTCTAGCCGTCATCAGTCCAGAAGCAGTAGTCAAGCATTATTATCTCTCTCTCTCTACATACTTGGTTTATTTGTCTGAATCACTTAGGATGGGCACCAGTCTCACAGATCCCCATTTCTGAGTCTTTCATTTGTTCATTTATTTGTTTCATGATTTAAAATTCTGTGCAACTGAGCGACTTCACTTTCGCTTTTCACTTTCATGCACTGGAGAAGGAAATGGCAACCCATTCCAGTGTTCTTGCCTGGAGAATCCCAGAGATGGGAGCCTGGTGGGCTGCTGTCTATGGGGTCGTGAGAAGTCAGACACGACTGAAGCAACTTAGCAGCAGCAGTACCACCACCACCACCACCACCACTTTGAATTATTTCATTCTACTCTGTACCTATAACATGGTTACAGAGGTTCTCACCCTGCCTTGATGATTACAAAAGAAACAGCTTGATGTGATGGAAAGCACATATGTAGGCATTGATGTCAGAGACTAGGGTTCGATTTCTAATGTATGTATTTAAAAGCCATATGACTATGGACTTGATGTTTAATCTCACTGCACCCAAGTTTCCCACCCAAAATGATAGGAATAACTCCTGCCTTGTAAAGATGCTTCAAGTATTCATTGAATTGATACATGCATACAACTTTCATTTAAATCCAATGCATGTCTGCATGAATACGTGCTCAGTCATGCCCAATTCTTTGCAATCCCTTGGACTGCTGCCCATGAGGCTCCTCTGTCCATGGGATTTCGCAGGCAAGAATACTGGAGTGGGTTGCCATTTCCTCCTCCAGATGATCTTCCTGATCCAGGGATCAAACCCACATTTCCAGCGTCTCCTGCATTACAGGTGGATTCTCTACCACTGAGTTCACCAGGGAAGCCCCTCATATCCAATATGTGGTTGTATGTGAGGTGATGTTACTGTTCGTATCCTCATGGGGAGAGAAGGTTATCAGTTAAATATGGCATGATTACTTAGCATTTGTAATTTGTATTTTTAAGAAATGGTAGACACAGACCCGGAGAAGGCAATGGCAACCCACTCAAGTACTCTTGCCTAGAAAACCCCATGGGCAGAGGAGCCTGGTAGGCTGCAGTCCATGGGGTCGCTATGAGTCGGACACAGCTGAGCGACTTCACTTTCACTTTTCACTTCCATGTATTGGAGAAGGAAATGGCAACACACTCCAGTACTCTTGCCTGGAAAATCCCATGGACGGGGGAGCCTTGTAGGCTGCAGTCCTTGGGGTCACTAAAAGTCAGACACGACTGAGCAACTTCGCTTTCACTTTTCACTTCCGTGCATTGAAGAAGGAAATGACAACCCACTCCAGTACTCTTGCCTGAAAAATCCCATGGGCAGAGGAGCCTGGTAGGCTGCAGTCCATGGGGTCGCTACGAGTTGGACATGACTGCGCGACTTCACTTTCACTTTTCACTTTCCTGCATTGGAAATGGAAATGGCAGCCCACTCCAGTGTTCTTGCCTGGAGAATCCCAGGGACAGAGGAGACTGGTGGGCTGCCGTCTATGGGGTTGCACAGAGTTGGACACGACTGAAGCAGCTTAGCAGCAGCAGACACAGACCACCTGGACTGATACACGACCATGTGTATAAACAGATCCAAAGTCAGACCAGCAGACCAGTGTGCTGACTGGTCGGCCTCAGTTGTAAGAAAACACCAGTTTTGAAGGAGCGTCCTGACTCCAGAAATGTGAAAATGTTAAAAAAAAAAAAAATCAAATCTTAGAACAGGTGAAATATGGTGGTGGTACCTGGTGCACATCTAGAAGCTCAACTAAATGGAGTTATTGTGATTATTGTATTCGCTGCCACGCTCCTCGGTAGGTACCGTGAGAGGCCTAAAGCAAGTCCCAGGGTTGTTGTATCTTCAAAACAGTGCCTAGTACCTCATAAGCGATCTGTACACGTTTGTTGAGTTGATGAATGCTAATCAGGGTTAGGGCTGAGTTGAACCAATTGTGGAGGGTATTTCTCAGGTACCCAGAATCCCTGATTTCTAGCTTTACTTGTTCTCCATGTCAAGAGAAATTGTGGGTTCCCTGATGTAACTGTAATTGCCTCTGTTCCCAAATTGTGTTCCCAAGTTAGAAAGCATTTAGGCAAAAGAACAGTGAGGTGGGCTGTGTGTGTAAGCACCACGCTGAAACCCTCTAGCAGGAACCCGTGATTCCCTGAAATCAAGAGAGCCAGCTGAGTGAAACTGGGAAGTGTTTGTGTCTGGCGCACAGCCAGCATTTGGCACTCATATTACAAAAGTGTAACAGGATTCAGTTGGAGTTCAAGGTGAAGAAGCAAATAATGGCATAAATCTGAAAGTCTGCTGGCTGCGTCTCTGTACATGAGGATGTGCTAAGAAATGAAAACAATTGCTACAAGGCACCAAGTAGTGAAACGAACTATTATATGGTGAATTAGGTCTGTGTACACAAGCCATACAGAATCTTTCATGCCCTGCAACACCCTGCATAGCTGTATAGCTTCGTACGGCAGAAACTTGACCCCCAAAGCGAACTTTTAAAACATTTGTATTTCCCTTGAGGTCACCTTAAACCCGATTTCTTGTGTCCTTCATGGAAAATGCCTTTAGAGAAAATTCTACCTTGATTGTAAAGAATAGACTCTCAGAATTTTTGCCTGAGCCCTTTTGTCATCAAATAAATCTTTTATTAAATTGATGTCTAATAATAAGATCCTCTGCATTAGGAGAGCAAATGGTCCATCAACTATATTAACATATTTAATATTACCATTAAAAAAGAGGATAATGCATTGCATGTTCCACTAATTTCATTTTTTATCTTACCAACTTCTCGCCTTAAATAAATATATAAATATCAGAGTATTTCAGAAAATAGTCCTCAGCTACATGTTGATAAGAAAAGAGCTTTGCAAAAGAAAAGCTCTCCATTCTTGGAGAGAGAGAGGAATTTATAAGATATATAGTATGCATCGTCTTTCAAAGGCTTTTTCTTTTTTCTCCTAAAAGTCAGACCTATGGGTGGAAAGGGAGGATGAGCTTTGCTTCCAGTCTTTACATTTCTTTCATCATGACTGTCTGCACAGCGGCTAGGGAAGGCCCTTCCCTGGGGATGGGTTTTCAGTGGAGTTAGGTCATTTATGGGAAGATTTGTGTGAACATGTTCTGTACTCCCCTTAGGGACTCTGATCTTTGGAAGAGAAAGGCATATTGCCTTGCTTTGGACTTTGCAGTCATGATACAGTTCTATCAGCCTGCTTACTTATGTTAACACCACAAGCATTTTAGGCATGACGTTAATGAAGGTTAGATTAGGTTAGATGAAGGTTAGGCTCCATCATATTCCACAGGGAAAGGTTAAGGGGCACTGGGTGAGATGCTTTCTTTTCTCCAGGCCATGATAAACAAGGGGACATCTTTCAAGGAAGTTCAGTGTGCCTTTGAGTTAGACACATTTTGGAAATGGACTGTAAGGCTCCCTTATGACCTCAGTTGTACAAACACAGATTTCTGGGGTATTAGTTAGAGTACACGTGTTTCATAAGATCATTTGTAGACTTCCTGAATCTCAAGAGAATTTTGGGTAGACATTTTTACCATGAAAAAAGTTATTGTAACTTTGTATATTAATTTTATATTAATTTAAAATGCATTAAATATATTACACTAATTTTATGTGTTTCTGTTGGGGAAGAAATATTATTGAGGTGAGCTATTGTCCGGTCACATTGTATGCTAGAATCTGCTGACCAGGACATTTTTACTTGAAATGTTTTCCTAGACCTAGAGTCTAATGAGCAACCCTGTAAAACAGTACATTTAGTAGAAAGCTTAACACCTGGGTAAGTTATATTTTGCACAAACGACTTATGCATGATGTTAATCAGACACGTACAATAGTGATAGAGGCATCTGACTTTCATTCTTCCCAGTTCCAACAGAGAACCAAAGCTTTTATCCTGAAAAACTTTGTTTAATGCATTGGCATGAATCTGTGATCAGCCATTCATCTTTCCCACTAGAAATGTGAAGTGGCCTAACCATTTTACAACAAGAAATTGAGGAGATTTGTGTCTGTTTTTACCCAATTTGGTTTTTTTCCAGTGTAGACATTATCTCCTCCTGAATTTACTTGAACAACTATCAGGCTTCCAAATAAAAAAGGCTTACACATCATGAGACCATACCAGTGAAGAGTGAAGAGCCAAAGAAGGAAGAATAAGTACTAAAAAGATGGAGATGAAATCAAGACAAGAAATAAGAACAAGGCATAAGTAGCTGTGAATAGAATAATTAAAAATGTTACCCAGCAATGCAAACTACAAAATGCCATGTGTCAAGCCAGATAAATCATGGCACAATCAGAAGACACAAGTATGGGGTTGGGGGGAGTGCGGGAAATGACGCCCAGCAAACCAAGTTACACGGGATCTTCCGCACAATTTCTTGAACCAGTGCATCCAGGCAAGGCAATGAGATGAAGAGCTATCCTGGAGAATTGCTTGGAGGTGCTGTTTCACCACCTCATCTTACATCATTAAACTTTTGGTTCCCTCATGAGCTACTTAGATAAATAACAGTAGACAGCTCGACATTTATCCAAATAAACCAGAAAGCTACCATGATAAAGGAAATTGAATTTATAGACACGGCAGGCTCTTGCCTAATAGATGAGAGTAATGTGTTCAATGATGAATATCAATCTATATTTCAGATACAGTGTGCAAAGTTGTCGGGGGTGGGGGGGGCACGGTGCTCTCAAAATACCTCCTCCTCCAAAATCATTTCTCACTGAGGTTAGTTTATTTTCCGTTGTGTCTAATTGATATCCATGTAATTCCACTACCGTCTTTGCTACTGCAAGTGATGTGAGAGATGGAGAGAATGATCATGGGTGTTGGTTCCCAGGAGAGCACTGAAAGCTGGGGGTCAGGAATCACTTTCGTCTTCTGTGTTGTCTTTGGAATGACCCTTGCAGCCAGAGGGTGAGGATATTTGTTTTTAATTATGAGGGCATTCTCCAAGTCTTCAATCTTGATCAAAAATCGACAGGAGCAGAATTGTTTTATATCATATCTTTTCTCTGCCTTATTTTGTATCATGATGTAAAAAAAAAAAAAAAAAGTCCAGTAAAGACTATTTGAGTTAACCCTACAATTTTAGCAACCAATCCAATTCAGTGGATTTATAAACTTCTAGCATTTAGATGCCTTAGTTGGTAGAGAATCTGCCTGCAATGCAGGAGACTGCCTACAATGCAGGAGACCCAGGTTTGATCCTTGGGTTGGGAAGATCCCCTGGAGGAGGGAATGGTTACCCACTCCAGTGTTTTTGCCTGGGAAATCCCTGGACGGAGGAGCCTGGTGGGCTACAGTCCATAGGGTCACAAAAGTTAAACATGACTGAGCAACTAAACCACCAGCATTTTGTAAAGTTCTTAATTCCTCATCAGACAGGTCTTGGTCTAGGACAGGACATGGCTATGCCCAGGCCGATAGCCACTTACTACCTACCCAAGTCCTGTCTGTTGGTGTAGGGGCAGGACATGGGGCAGTGAAGGAGAAGGCAGAGGAGGTGAGCTCTTGAGTTGGCATGCATGTAAATGGTGTCACACACCACCACTCCTGCAGACCCCGTCCTGAATATTCTGGTCAGAAACACTTTTTATCATGTGTTTATTTTAATGAAATATTTTGGCATGTAGATTCAGTCTGACTTTAAGGAAACCAGCTTCCAATCCTGCTTCTAAAGATTTGCTCTTTCATAATGTCTGCCTTTATTTGCACAGATATGGGATGTCTCTGTTTCTCTCTCTTCATCTCCTCTATACATTTCAACTTTAAGTGTCCTTGGGGCACATCCAGATTTAGCTTGCTCTGTCAAGTTTAACTTTTTTTTAAAGGAATATGCATGCATTGCTGTTAATTTTTTTTTAAAGGTAGTAGCCTGCTGATCTGTGGCTTATCCTCAGCTCTTGTCTCCCAGGATTCTCAGTGGAGTGCTGACCTTGGCGGGCAGGACTCCAGGGCCACCCTGGGGCTATTTGGGGACTACCTACCCAGGTCCCACCCCCACTCGAGCAGGCCCAGAGCTGGCCAGAGTGGTTGGTGCTCGAGGGAATCAACTATTTTCTTCTGCCTAGGTTTGCTGCGCTTCTGGCTGAGAAGGTCCTGACTCGTTCTAGTCCTCAGCCCTCTCCCATGTGGGAAAGAGG
>SJYV01032113.1:426296-525739 GCA_006410875.1 Neotragus pygmaeus | reverse complement strand
CAGCGTTTCTCATGATGTACTCTGCATAGAAGTTAAATAAGCAGGATGACAATATACAGCCTTGATGTACTCCTTTTCCTATTTGGAACCAGTCTGTTGTTCCATGTCCAGTTCTAACTGTTGCTTCCTGACCTGCATACAGATTTCTCAAGAGGCAGGTCAGGTGGTCTGGTATTCCCATCTCTCTCAGAGTTGTCCACAGTTTATTGTGATCCACACAGTCAAAGGCTTTGGCATAGTCAAGAAAGCAAAAATAGATGGTTTTCTGGAACTCTCTTGCTTTTTTGATGATCCATAGGATGTTGGCAATTTGATCTCTGGTTCCTCTGCCTTTTCTAAATCCAGCTTGAACATCTGGAAGTTCATGGTTCATGTATTGCTGAAGCCTGGTTTGGAGAATTTTGAGCATTACTTTACTAGCATGTGAGATGAGTGCAATTGTGTAGTAGTTTGAGCATTCTTTGTCATTGCCTTTCTTTGGGATTGAAATGAAAATGGATCTTTTCCAGTCCTGTGGCCACGGCTGAGTTTTCCAAATTTGCTGGCATATTGCATGCAGCACTTTCACAGCATCATCTTTCAGGATTTGAAATAACTCAACTGGAATTCCACTTATCTAGACCTTTAGCAAATACAGAAGGATGGTAGCCTTCCCACTGCACTTCTCCAGAGAGTGGTTCCAGGGTGTATTTTTCAGAATGAAATATTTTATACATTTGAGACATTACTCACTTCTTTGTTGGATGTGTGTTCAAATATTTACACAATAAAGCATTTTTTAAATACCAGTTTTACTAGATTGGCAACAGCGTGCCACAAAGTGCTGAAGACTTTGGAGAAAATTACATGATTTTGTTTTCATTATAAGGGAAATTCCATTACCTACTATTAAGTCCAAAAATTCTACTTGCATTCAGCTTTTGAGTTGATTTCCAGAGAGATCATTTTACCATTTTTTTTCCTCATGCCATTATAAAATATTGTCGAGGAACTAATAAACTGTAATGGTCATGTACACTTTTTTTTTAAAGGAGCAGCTCAAAATCCTTTCCACAGTTAGTACTGTTTTCTTTTGGCTCTTTTAGGGCTAAATTGGTTAATATCAATTAATAAGTGAATCATTTTAAGGAATAGATCCTTGGTTGGTGCAAACGTAATTGCAGTTTCGGACCATGATAAATTTTAAATCATTGTAACTAGGTTCAAACACATCTTTATTACTCAAAATGGGAACCATTACAATCAACACATTTTTGCCAATGAGAAATATGTTTGCTTATTCCTATAGCATAAAAATCCATGCTTCAGGATGTGATAAACTCTTGGGAAGGATTTTCTGCGCCCGGCTGGTTGTAAAAACATTTTCCCTGCAAAAAATTATTGAGATGCTTGAATAAGTGGTAGTCAGTTGGTGAGAGATCAAGTGTGTTATGGTCTTCTTGATAGACTGGAACCTGGGGACAGGAGTCGATGAAAATAAGGCAAAGAAAAGAAGGACACAGGGGACCCAAGTCTCTAGTGGAACAAAGGTGCTTTATTCATGGCAGTGTGTGCTTATATATTGTAATACAAGGAAGCTTTAGGCAAAAAATAAAGTTAAGTAAAAAACATCGAAAACAGACACATAACAACAGTAACTAAGGGAATAACAATAGTCATCAGTTGAGTTCAGTCGCTCAGTTGTGTCCGACTCTTTGCAACCCCATGAATCGCAGCACACCAGGCTTCCCTGTCNACTCTCTCTCAGTGGAAATGTAAAGAAAGACTCCAGATCAGGAAAGTAACTAGGTGTAAATTGCCGAGGAATGTGCTGTGCAAACACTGTCCAATTGTGGCTGATTTTCTTCCACATGGTAAAGTGGGGTGCAGACCCTAATGGCAAAGCATATAAAAAAAAAATGACCGAGGAAGAAAAATGCATAAATGCCTCAAAAAAAAGCAAGCACGCACCAGAGAGAAAATATTCGGGGAGGCATCCCTTCGAGTGACTGTAGTGTATATGGTCAGAGAAGGCAATGGCACCTCACTCCAGTACTCTTGCCTGGAAAATCCCATGGGCGGAGGAGCCTGGTAGGCTGTAGTCCATGGGGTCGCTAGGAGTCAGACACGACTGAGCGACTTCACTTTCACTTTTCATGTTCATGCACTGGAGAAGGAAATGGCAACCCACTCCAGTGTTTTTGCCTGGAGAATCCCAGGGACGGGGGAGCCTGGTGGGCTGCCGTCTATGGGGTCGCACAGAGTCGGACACAACCGAAGCGACTTAGCAGTCGCAGCAATGTATATTGTGTATGTATTTTTCTTGGGAAGATAAAGACAGCAGGAGGCCAGATGAATAGCTAGAGAGAATTATCGTTTCCTCTGGCTTCTGTTGAACAAGAAAGAACCACATTTTCACCACTAGCGTAGTGAATAAGCTCAAGCCTCATGGTTAGTTCAGAAAATCCTCTGCATTAGATTAAGGTGGTCTTTATTTTTCCATTGGATAATGCGACTGCAGTTTTAGCCCATCTGTTCCCACCTCTGTCCCCAGCATCCTCAGAGACTGCATCCATTTGTCTTTGAAAGCCAAAGAAAAGAGCATGATATGAGAGGGAGAAGTAAAGCCAGTGGCCCGGGGAAGATTACTCTAATGCTGAATGAGGAGACTGGAAATCTGTCCCCTAGAACCCTGTGATCTGGTGGAGTCCTGAGGTCCCATAGCACAGGGGTGACCCCTGTGTCTTGGCTGAAGATGTTCCACGTATGCATAAAGATTCTCTGCATAGAAAAGAATTTCAGGGGGAGGAGGTGGGCTTTAAGGTGTTTGAAAACACATGAAGAATAACTCTGACATGCTTTCACTATAGCCTTGGAATCCCAAAATAAATAAGAGAAAAATTGTGATTTAAAATATAATTCCAAATACTAACTGGGCCCCGCTGTCTCGATGAGTAATAAGCTTCAATAAATGTGTGACAGGCACAAGGCTCTTCAGTATGAAGAGTAGTGAGGCCTCAGAAATAGAAATAGGTTTTTCATTACCTGAGGGATTAGGTTCAGCCTGGCTCTGGAGGCTGTTCCCGGGGCCACAGCTGCATCGTCGGCCCACGGTCGTATTAACTGGTAATAGTAAAGCAGGCACGCCGGGCCCAAAACAGCGATTTGTTTTAGGGAGGGGAGAAAGGTCTCTTTCTCCCACTTAAGCTGGGATTACCATTGTTTATGACACATTTTTCCTTAAACTTCTCTCCCTTGGTGCTAATGAGCTACAATTTGAGTCAGGTCCCACCTCGGGGAGGGGGGGGCTGGTGCTGCTGAAATCGACAAGGAAGCCAGTGATGGAGGCGTCAGCGTGGTTGAGGGTGGTGGGTTGCTGCCATCTTATTTTTTACTCATAGCAGGTTCACCCTCACACACACAAGTGTCTTTCTTTTTTTTTTTTTAATTAATTTTATTGGAGTATAGTTGCTTTACAGTGCTGTGTTAGTTTCTCTGTACAGCCAAATGAATCAGCCATACATGTACATATATATCTCCCTTTTGGACTTCCTTCCCATTCAGGTCACCACAGACTCTATGTTATACATAGTATCAGTAGTGTGTATGTGTCCATCCCAATCTCCCAATTCCTCCTCCTACTCCCCTTTCCCCTTGGTGTACATCCTTTTGAAGGTCATTCAGTCGCTCAGTTGCATCCGACTCTTTGCAACCCCATAGACTGCAGCACTCCAGGTTCCCCGTCCTTCACCATCTCCCAGAGCTTGTTCAGACTCATGTCTCGAGTTGGTGATGCCATCCCAACAATGTGAAGGTCGTATAAAGTTTTACTGTTTCATGGTAAACTCAGTTCTTCATTTAAGTTTTCCTGATCCGGAAACTGAGAAATACATCACGCTCACTCCAGGCCTCTCTTCTTCTCAGGACTGAGATGTGTGGTCAAGAAACTGATTTGAGCACATCCTGTCTCATGGAGCGGCAGAGGGGGAGAATCTTCAGTGATAAGTTTCGAGAAAGGTCTGGGGACTAGCTTGTAGAAGGGTGTCCATGATGAGATGAGTAGATTATCATTTGGGATAGGTTTTCTTTTTCCTGCATTATCAACACAGAATTCCCTGCCTCTGTTCCTTCTTGACCCAAATAATAACTCATTGACACTTTATACATCCAAGTCATTGTTCACCTGGATTAGGAAACCTGATTGGTAGTTACAATAATGCCTCATTTCAGGGTCAGCTGACATTAGAGCACTCCAGTGCAAAAAACTTTGTGCTTTAGGCAACGGGGTTTCAGTCTGAATCCTTGCTAACAGTGCTTTGGGGAAGGTGAATTCCCCAAAGAATTCAAGAAGGTGAGCCTCCTTGATTTCAGCTATGAGGAGTGTTTGATAATAGTTTGATATAGTTTGATAGTTTGATAATAGTTTGATATAGTGATGGTTTCACCTTTTTTAAATAGTCTATGGGAAATTTAAAGTAGAGTTTATTATTATTATTATTGCTCTCTGTGAATTCTTTCAAGAGAAAACACACAGAGATGCCGAATTGCATTTTAGGGATTAGGCTATTGTGATTTAGAGAAGAGGGGGAAACACCCCGAGGACTGGAGAGGTTGAAGGTGACTGAGTGGAGAAAGTTCCAGGCTGACCCAGCCCTGGGAGGATGGAGAGAAAATGACCCGGAAGCGACTGAGAAGTGTTCAAGACAGAGAAACTCACAGCAGGGAAGGCAAGGGGCAGGAATGCAAAGGATGAATGAGGGTAGTGAGCAACTCAGCCAGTGAATGGAAGGATGTGATGGAAGAGCTGTGGAAAATAGTAGGTGAGGTGCAGCGGGAACAATTGATGGATGGCCTAGAAGTCTGGCAGGAGGTTTAATTTGATTAATTTGGCAACAGGGAGGTGCTTTAAGTTCATAAGCGGGAGTATAATACAATAAAATTACGACATGATAGTGTGTCAGTTACCTAGTAGATGCCCCATAAATATTTATTCGCTAATTGATTGAAGATTCAGATGGATTGGGAAGCCTAACACAGGAGACAGGGAGGCTGATCCAGAGGCTCAGGCAATAACGAGTGAGGGCATGAGTTGGTTAAAACCCAGATCAGAAGGGGAGCCGTGGAAATAGAAAAAACAGGAGGGATCTGTGAGCGATGCCTTCCAGAGAAGAGAAGACAGATTGGTGGTAGAAGCTGTAGTGTGTCGACTATGGAGGTGAAGACAGAAATATCTAGTATGCGCCTCAGGTTTCTGACTTGGAGTCCTGGAGGGATGTTGTCAAGAATGGAGGAGCTGAAAAACTGGAAAAGGAATCCACCATTTTTGAAATCACCACTCACTTTTCTAAAAGAGTGGCTGGCCAAAATATATATATTTTTAAGGGTGTGTAATTTTACCAGGGTTGGCGCAAAGCCATTGTTTTTTAATGTACTCAGTAAATCTCTGTGTGGTTTCTTTATTATCAGAGGGCCCTTTGATCCAATAAAACCCATCAAGACCCCTTTGGAGACATTCATTTTGGATTTTGTGTGAAAGTCTGGGTGGGGGCTGGAGGAAGAGCAGAATCGTGTTAAAACTAAACTCGGAAAGGCTAAAAAACTTCCTCCAAAACATAGTCCTCCTAGGTCGTGCAAATCTTGTGGACCAAAAAAAGAGGCATCAGGAGTTAGTTTGACACACAGCACACCCACGTATAAATAGGGAACATGCTCCAGCACTTGAAGGCACTTGCCTTAGAAATGCAGAGCGTGGTCCTGGGAGTCTGTACCACTGCCCTTTTTGATTTGGGGCAGTGAAGCTTACAAAAGAAAATCTTCAAAGAAGAAACTTGCCTTTTGATCAGCCAGTTCAAGGCAGGTTTGAAATGATGATAAATCTGCTACATATTCACTGTATGAGCAGGTTTAAACTCTAACATGTCTGTGCAGTGAGGCTGACCGACTGGACCCAGGCTGAAGGGTGAGATGGATGAAGTGGGTTATGGGTCTGCGGATCCGGGCAGAGAGGGCCAGACATCAGGGAATGAGCCTTTGCCCTCCTCCTGCCAGCCCTCGCTCTGCACCATGCTCAAGTCTCCATTTATTTTCTGTGCTTTTAACATTCGACAGAAGTGCACAAAATACCCTCGCAGTTGCTAGGGGCCCAGAGTAAAGCATAAAACTTAAAACTGCTTCATCACCTGGGGAATTTTAGAATGAGCTTCCAAACTAACCAAGATAATTTAGACCCTAAAGGCAGTTTAGTTTCTCTTATCTGGATTGAGTGTGTGGATGATCCTAAATTTAGTTGATAATTATCTCTGCACTTTTTTTTCCCCCTTCTTCTCCCTGCTTCTAGTCTCTTTTCTGCCAGAGGGGAGCAGGGGATAAGGCTTGGCTAGGAAGCCAGACATCCCATTTCTGTCCCAGTTTTGACCCTGCACTGGTCTTCAGGGAGGTTCACATCAGTAACCATTTCCAAGCTCGATTAGGTAAAGATGGACATCAGTGCTGGGGCTTCTCCACTTCATCCCACAAGAAAAGCAGTGCCATGATGCCAGATCAGCCTTCTCCTGAATTCTCTGCAGTCTTCCTACATCCTCCCCAAGCTGCTGTGAGAGAAATTCCTGGGATTGAATGTCATGTCTTGTGGGGTAATTAACTGCGTGCATTCCCAGCAAGCCCATGGCTCTGTCATAAATGTGGAGAGTTATTATAAACGGCACTTAAATTTCGTCAACTTCTCAACCACGTTAGAATCATCACAGAACAATATGTTATTGTCTAGGAGCAGTACTATCGCCGACAACACTCTGAAAACCTCTTCAAGATACCAAGGAACGTGCTCTGGGGACTCCAAGATAGGATGGAGTTTTAAAGTGGAGTTTGAAAGAGAGCAAATAGGCCCTTAACCATGGATGAAATTGTGAGAGAATTTCTTAACACTCTTCTTGCAAACCAGCTTGTCATTCTCGAGTGTGTAATGAAATAATGTGGATGAATATTTTCATGCAGAGCAGCCTTTCCCTCAAGGTTTACACTCTTCAGCACTCCATGGTGGATACAACAGTCTTTTAGAACAGTGTTGTACAATCTCAAGACCACGGGTTCCCACAAAGATCCTGAGAGAAGTGTAAAGGAGGAGCAGCTCAAAGACTGCATTTTTGTGAAGTGGAAGATGATGAATGATGAGGAGGGATCTTCGTGGGGAAGAGCCCCTTAAAATTATCAGGATTAGCAGAGAATGAAGGTAAAATGCAAACACCCATATTCCGCACCTACACGGATGAGCAGATCTCTGATAGTTTTCATGTGTTGGATGAGCCTAGGGCTTGGCTAACTGCACCCTTCCACTTCAAGCTGAGGGTGTAACTAGAGAACAGAGCTAAGACTCCTTTCAGGCTCCTCTACCTTTCTGTAACTGTTCTTCTCTGATTCTTTTGGCTAGAATAGCGCCTTGTGAGTGAAGGATGAAATGGAACCCAGTAGGTCTCTGGTGGTTCAGACAGTAAAGAATCTGCCTGCAGTGCAGAAGAACCTGGGTTCAATTGAACCTGGGTTCAATCCCTGGATTGGGAAGATCCCTTGAAGAAAGGAATGGCAACCCACTGCAGTATTCTTGCCTGGAGAATTTCATGGGCTGAAGAGCCTGGCGGGCTACAGTGCATAGGGTCGCAAAGAGTCAGACGCCACAGAGCGAGTAACACTATCACTTTTTCTTTATAGAGCACCAAATACTTCAGCCATTAAGCTGACTTGATTTGAAGAAGCCCTTGCATGGACTGATAAAATAATCCACATATAATCACTCCTTGTTCTGCAGTCTGAATAGAGTCGTAACCAGTTGCCTTAAGCTTTTCTTGTCAAACAGGTGGTCGGGACTCAAAGAAGTGTAGTATTTCCTTGCTCCTCTTGCTGTTTCATGCACAATGCAGGATTATAGTGCCTGGGGGACTACTTGTAGATGTGGCCCAGTAAGAGTCACCCAGGGAGACTCTCTTGTGCATCAAGACTTCACTGCTTTTCGCTTTTAACTCAGCAACCCCCTCCCCTCCGGAAACATCTGGCACCATCTGCAGACACCTTTGGTTGTCACAGTTAAGGGATGCGGACTGTGAAGAAAGCTGAGCGCCAAAGAATTGATGCTTTTGAACTGTGGTGTTGGAAAAGACTCTTGAGAGTCCCTTGGACTGCAAGGAGATCCAACCAGTCCATTCTAAAGGAGATCAATCCTGAGTGTGCTTTGGAAGGACTGATGTTGAAGGTGAAACTCCAATCCTTTGGCCACCTCATGCGAAGAGATGAATCATTGGAAAAGACTCTGATGCTGGGAGCGATTGGGGGCAGGAGAAGAAGGGGACGACAGGATGAGATGGCCGGATGGCATCACCGACTCAATGGACATGAGTTTGGGTGAACTCTGGGAGTTGGTGATGGACAGGGAGGCCTGGCGTGCTGCAGTTCATGGGGTCACAAAGAGTCAGACATGACTGAGCGACTGAACTGAACTGAACTGAACTGTACTGGCATCTAGTGGGAAGAGGCCAGAGATGCTCCTCAACATCCCACAACGCATGAAATAACCCCACATAGTGAAGAATCGTCTCACCGAAATGTCCATAGTGCTGTGATCAAGAAATTCTGTTTTCTCACTGACTTGTCATCATGCCTTTAGGTGTCTTTTTTTCTCCTTTGCCATCAGAACCAAAATAAGAGCTCGGACCCAGTGTCAGCCTTGTGTGGGTCATCTTTAGCTCTGTGCTGCTGTTCTGCTTATTGCTATTTTTCACATTCAGTCCTCAGCTCCCTTCGTGAAAGCAAGCTATGGTGCTAAGTTCTGAGAAGTTCTGCGACTGAACTGGTCAACTTTGTGTTATGAAAAGAGGGCTCAACTGCAGAGGTGTAAGAACAAATACCCCTCAGTGTACATCTTTCCCAAAGTATCATTGCCGATGCTTTTTTCTCTGTAAAAAAGGACAGTGATGTCAGTCCTATGTGCAGCAACTTCGCATGTGGTATCTTACATAATCTCGTTGACTCTGTTTTCCTGTTTCTAGTTAAGGAAGGAGATTCAGAAAGGTTGAGTGACTTGCCCACAGCCACACACTAGTCGGTGGTTGGAATCTGGAATTAAAACAAAGGTCTCTTTAATTCCAAGTCCATGTCCTCACCAGTATGTGAACTGCCATCAACTTGGTGCCTTTGACATTATGTGTCTCCATCCCCCAAGAAATTCTTGCACCCACCCTTAATGACACCGCTTCCAAGAAAGGAGAAATTTCTCCTTGCCCTGCAAGTTGAAGGATGACACATTGGTTAGCCAATTCTCCGTGGCCGGACAGGTGGGAAGACTGGAGACAGGCAAGAGGAATTGGGAAATAAATATGTCTCAAAACTGAAAGTGAAGAAGGGACCTGAAAGTCCTGGTCAGGGAGATCAGACAAGGCAGTGTTTCAGTTAGGGAGGCATTCAGCCTCCCAGCTACCAAAAACAGCAACTCTCATGGTGGCCTAAACAAATGTAAGGCTCTGTTTATCTCACAGAGCCAGCTAGATAGCCATGGTTGGCAGCAAAGTGGCGTTGTTTGTCCTGCTCAATGATACCATCTACAGTGCCACCCCTTCCTGTCTCTCCACATTGCCATTCCCAGGCCTCTCGTGTTTTCCCCTTGGTTTGCTGCCCCATTCTCACAGAATGGCTGATGTAGCTCCAAATATCATATCCACCTTCACAAGGGGGAACAAAGAGGAAAGGAAGAATACAAGTCTCTGAGTCATTTATCAGAAAAAGTGTAAACCCACTCCCCCGACACACAGACACTTAGCAAAGTTTTACTTACATCTTATTAGTGAGAATTGTCAGATGGTTGTCCCATGCTTCAAGAGAAGCTAGGAAAGCTTTTCTAGACTCTTATTCAAGACAGCAAGGGAAAAGAAGTTTGGAATTGTCTGATAAACCCAAAATACAGCAGTGTCTTTTAAGAGTGATTTTTATACTCTAAAGCTAAGTTGGTTCTGCTTTTCTAAAAGTATTAATAGATGCAGTAGCTACTTTTAAGAAATCTCTTTTGCATACGTGCTCTGTGTGGCACTTTGAAAGAGGGTGTGTTAGTTTGCCAGGGCAAATACCAAATACCGTGAAACGAGAGTTTACAACAAAAGTTTATTGTCTCACAGTTCCAGAGGCTAGAGGTCAAGGATCAAAGGGTCAGCTGAGCCCTTCTCCCTCTGAAGGTTCTAGGAAAGGATCAGTTCCAGGCCTCTTCTTAGCTTCTGATGGTTTCCTGGCTTGTGGCANGTTTACAACAGAAGTTTATTGTCTCACAGTTCCAGAGGCTAGAGGTCAAGGATCAAAGGGTCAGCTGAGCCCTTCTCCCTCTGAAGGTTCTAGGAAAGGATCAGTTCCAGGCCTCTTCTTAGCTTCTGATGGTTTCCTGGCTTGCGGCAGCACAGCTCCAGTCTTCACATGGCATTCTCCTGTGTGTATATCTGTCTCTGTAGCCAAAGCCGCCCTTTTTTTTTTTAAGGACATTAGTCATATTGGATTAGGGCTCACTCATAATAAGCTCATCTTAACTTTATCATCTGCGAAGAAACTTAATTCCAAATAATATCACATTCACAGACACTGGAGCTTGGGACTGCAGCATTTTTTGGTGGGGGTTGGGGAGAGGAATACAACTTAACCTATACACAGGATTTTTCTGAATCATTCTATACTATCTTAAGATGACTATTAATACTTTTGAACGTTTACTATATGCCAGAAAGCTCATAGGAATTTTCTTATTTAATATATATTACTTGGTGGTGCAGAGGTCAAAGCATCTGCCTGCAATGTAGGAAACCTGGGTTCGATCCCTGGGTCAGGAAGATCCCCTGGAGAAGGAAATGGCAACCCACTCCAGTATTCTTGCCTGAAGAATCCCATGGACAGAGGAGCTTGGTGGGCTACAGTCCACGGGTTGCAAAGAGTCGGACACGACTGAGCGACTTCACTTTCACTACCACACTAAATGATCAGTGTATCATCATTTCTGTCTTACAGAAAAGGAAACTGAGGCAAAAAAACAATATTGGATAACTCCCCCCAAATCACATAATTACTGTGTAGTACTAATTTAGTGTGACCACTAGGCCCTTGCACTTAACTGTCAATTAGACTGTCTTCACCACAGCCATCTTCATCTCTGCTATTACAAGTATCCTATTCATAACTGCCAAATAAGGGTAGACAATTTGATTACCATGTAAAGGTAGACAAATCAGTTTCCCTAAAGCTTAAATTTTTTTTCTCAAACATTTCTTTGCTGCCTGAGAAACACAAATAAAACACTGTATTCTGTACTGGGTATAATGGCTTCCTCTTACTCAAATGCAGAGCCATCTGCAAAGTATTTTATTTCATCATTTGGTGAAGTTCCATTAAAAGATGAAATCACCCTTAATGGAATGATGAAATGGAAGGACTCCTAAGTCAAAAGCAAATTCTTCGTGCAGAAGCCCAAATGTGCCACCTTTGAGGCAAAATACAAGGTGATGGGTCCTGCCCACTGCTTCTGCCCAGTCTCAGGGTGACTGTGGTCTGCTCTGACAACCCCCTGGAGGAATAGAGGCTCTGGGAAGCTGGATGAAGTGGTGCTGTGGGTGGCCAGGCAATCCACGAGGCAGAAGTGATGCTTCCATGCTGGTCCTCTGGCTCTCCTCAGTCATGGGGAGCCTGGCATTGATCTGCAGGCTGGAACAGGGAAAGGGCTTTATCATCGTTGCTTTGGCCATGCAGCCCTGTAACTGACTCCTCTTGCCATAAACTTCCTGATGGCCACTTACAGTCATCCAGGGCTTTGCTATCATCCTTCTGCACCAGAACTGTGAATGGAAAAGAAGGCTGCCGCACCTTATAATAAAGGACTGAAGACAGAGAGGGAAATGAGGCTTTTTAAAGGTGATCACATAGGTTGCTCATTTCTTCCTGGTTGGCGTCAGTCAGGGACGGATGTCAGAGCCAAGAGCAATGATACTTTATGTCTGTGTGGTCAACACCAGGCATGATGGTCCTCATTTAACAGCTGCAGACACAGACTCAGGTGGGGAAAGAATTTGTCCAAGGCACACAGCTAGTCCATAGCAGGTCAGGGGCTGGTACCCAGGTCATTGGACTCCAAATACTGTGCTTCTTCCAGAAGAAAATTCAGTACTGCTGCAGAGAACAGTAATGAAGGGCTTCTGATTTGGGCTCACAGAAGCTTCTAGATTCAGAAAGGGCAAGATTTCCTCCTAGAGGACCAAGGTGCTGCTTCCAGGTGCCATGCCTCGAGGAGAAATCTGTTGAGTTGGGGAGATGAAAGAAATTGAAGGGACATCTCTTGGCTACCTTTCCTCAGTTTGAGACTTGTCCACATCACTCATTCTTTGAGTTAGCCAACTGCCATGAAGAACAGTTTCTTCCCACTTTTATGATCCTCATTCCTGAGAATAAAAGCTGTGCTCTTCCCAAATCTCTTGGCTACCTTTCCTCAATTTGGGATTTGTCCACATCGCTCCATCTTTGAGTTAGCCAACAGCCATGAGGAACAGTTTCTTCCCACTTTTATGATCCTCATTCCTGAGAATAAAAGCTATGCTCTTCCAGATGAGAAGGGAAGGAATTATTATAGCAGTTGATATTTAGTGAGCCCTAGAGATGCTTCAGGTTGAAGGCTTTGCTTAAATCACTCATTGACTTCTACTCCACAGCCTTATGCATAAAGGGAAGAAAGCTTGTCCCCATTCAGCAGATGGGGAGACTAAGTCTTAGAAAGTTTAAGTAACTTGTCTAGGTTTGCACAGCTGGAGGGAGAAACAGAGGTCTATATTCCATTACTTCCTCTATTATTAATTCTTAGTGTAACCACAGATAAATGTTTACCCTCTGAGGACCTCAGCTTTCCCATCATAACAGTCTTAGCATTTATGCAGCACTTTCTCTGTGCAGGTCAGTGGGCTTTGCCTGCATCCTCTCATGTTGTCCTCCCAACAAGCCTGTCAGGTTTTACTATTAAAGTTTTTTACCTCCATTTCTGAGACCGGGGGATGTTAAATAACTTGTCTAGGATTACATAGCCAGGAGCTGCTTAAGTGAAGCATCCCAGCCCTTAACCATAGTGCTCTGTGGCCACAGGTCATCCCCAAGATCCTTCAACTCTAAATTTCTATCAATCCATTATTTTATCAAATTTGTTAAACTTGGTATAAATTTTTCTTCCCAAGTGTTATGTTTCTGTAGTGAGTTCTGCATCATTGTCTTCATTTTATTCCCATTTGTCAGCTGCGTAAACTGACATACAAACCAAATAACTCACTTAAGGTAATACAATTAGGGAAAGAGGAAGTGTCTTCAAGGTCCGGCCCCCTGTACTCCAGTGCCCATGATCATGTAGGCTCTGGGGAGCTGGCACTCAGAAACTAGACCTACTGCCCCTTGACCTTGACCTCATTATGAACAATGACATCATGATCCCTGAGCATCCTCTTCATGGGAGTTGAAGAAAGTAGTTTGCCTGGTGGCTAACGGCCAACCCCTTAGAATCAGAGCAGGGCTGGAATCCCACTCTTCTACTTACTAGCCGTGTGATTGTGAGCAAGTTACTTAATCTCTCTGAGATAGTTTTGTATCATCCATAAAATGCTGATAATAAATGCACCCCAAAGCACCCACCTCCAAAAGCTGCTGCACAGATTAAATTAGAGGCTATGTGCACAGCTTTTTGCACCATGCTTGATATAATTAAGTGCCCAATAATTGCCTAGTGACTTTGGAGTGGACCTCGTAGGGTTACCAGCCTGAGCCAGCCCAAGGCAGGACCCAACTTTGCACAGGGCTTCTCCCAGCAGGCACCCTGCTTAGGCTTCTTACTGCATGCACTAATCATTTAGCATCCTCTTCTCCTGCCCCTCCATATTTCTTCATCCCTTTGTTCTAACCTATCTAGGGGGCCCTCTCATCGTTTCATTAAAGGAATAGGAAGCAGAGACGATTTATGGTCAGTTTTAGAAATGGGACTGAGGTGGAAAGAATGTGTGTTTGGATCTGCTCAGAACAGGGTTCAAATTGGGATGTCATTTAAATCTCCCTGAGCTTCAGACTATGCCCTTAAAATGAGGATAATAATGCCCACCTTTGCA
The DNA here is from genome assembly GCA_006410875.1 of Neotragus pygmaeus. NCBI lineage: Eukaryota > Metazoa > Chordata > Mammalia > Artiodactyla > Bovidae > Neotragus > Neotragus pygmaeus. Next base: position 511,619 of record SJYV01032113.1, on the reverse strand, counting down.
GCATTGTCATTAAACAAGAGAATTGTTGTGGAGTGCCCTGGCATGTGATAGAAAAATGGTTGTCATTTTTAAACTGGCCAATATGTTTACTCTTGGCAGTTTGTGGTGGTCCATAGAGAAGCAAATGGCAACCCACTCCAGTACTCTTGCCTGGAAAACCCCATGGGCAGAGGAGCCTGGTAGGCTGCAGTCCATAGGGTCGTGAAGAGTCGGACATGACTGAGTGACTTCACTTTCACTTTTCACTTTCCTGCATTGGAGAAGGAAGTGGCAACCCATGCCAGTACTCTTGCCTGGAGAATCCCAGGGACGGGGGAGCCTGATGGGCTGCTGTTTATGGGGTCACATAGAGTCAGATACGACTGAAGTGACTTAGCAGCAACATGGAGAAGAAATGATCTGAATTCTACAAGGGCTCTTGGCTCATTTTGTTTGACATTGTTTGTATTCTGAATTTTCCCCCACTCCAGCTGTTGCTGGTGGGAAGGAGTTTAAGAGAATACCGTGTGACAAGCAAATTACTTTTGAATAGTTTGTGTAACTGTTTAATTTTCATTGAGTGGTGCAAGGCATATTACGAGGAAAGCAATCTGCACGTTAGGACATTCAGAAGCATTCAGCTGGGCATTGACGTCTGTGAACCATCAGTGGGATCAACCTCCTGAAACTCAAGGGGACTTGAGGGCTGGCTATTCATAATTATCTGATTCGTTTTCCAGTTGTGGCTATTTGAGAAAGGAGTTTCATGTGTCAGGACCTCAAAGCAGAGGATGGCTTCAAAGTTCTTCATACCATTTTTGCCATTCATTGCTGATGTTGGGCGAATCTTTGAGGATTCTGTCACTCTGTCACTCTGTTTTTGACATATTAGCCTTAATCTATTCTTCCTCCATCTTCTCAGCTTGCTATTTCTTATCTCTTTTTCTTCTTCCATACCTCTTACTCTCTAGTTCCAACTCGCCCACTGTTGGGTGATGGAAGACCTGTCTTTCTTTAGCCTAAAGTTTCTCTTCTGCCAGATGGTGAAATTAACTGCCCACCAGCATCTTGGAATTGGTTGAAGCATTCATGAAGAGGGTAGTACATGTTTAATGTTTTTAAAATTCTACTTACTCTAGAAATGCAAGAATTGCTAGTCTTTCTCTCTGTTCGTTTCTCCCTATTCTTCTTCTGCTCCCAGCATTACATCTGATTTCTTCTCTCAATTTATCCAGCTTACATAATTTGCCTTTCATTTTGTGAATAGAGATAATTTGTGAATAGAAATTACTTCCAAATGTTTCAAAAATATTTTCCAAGCCTTTGCTTTAATGTGGTCTTGTGAGCTCTTTTTTTTCCTTTCTTCTCTCTCTCTCTGTCTCTCTCTCTCTCTCTCTCTCTCTCTTTTTTTTTTTTTTTGGTGTATGTGTGAGGAAATAAGTGTTTCTAGGGAAATAGAGCCTGGAGTTAAAAAAGGATTGGATTGCCCTCTGTTCTTGGGTCTCTTTTGTTGATGACAACTTTGGATCCCTGATCGCTGGAGAAACTGCAGATATGGACTTGCTGACCCCAAGGTTACAGGGAAGAAGGAAGACAGTTCAATTCAGACCCCTGCCCTAGGCATCCCAGAAAGGAATAAAATAAGAGGGAGGAGAGAAAAGGAAGCAACTGAGTTCAGAAAACAGAGCTAGTCTGGCAGCTGAGGACTTTTGAGGTGAGAGAATCCCCACATTGGTATTTTAATTTTACAGCTCATTCTCAATTTTGAATCTTATCCTAGGGTACCTCCCGAGGACTGGCTCTGTCTTTTATCCATTCATTCAGCAAACATTTACAGAATCCTTTCTAAGTTCTGAGACCTTGGTCATGCAAAAATGCACCCAAGGTTCCTGCCCCCCACCTCCAGCAGATAGCTGTCACACACAGAAGGCAAACAGATATGCAGACAGTCCCTTACAACACAAGGCTGAGGAGACCACAACTGTGCTTCATAGCAAGTGAGTGGGGAGAGGACAAGGAGGATTTTAGCTGAAGGTATCTGGGAGTACTTTAAAGGAGGTGACATTTGATTTCTAATTGGAAAGGTGCATAGGAGTTTGGCAGATGAGAGGATGGGAAAAGTATATTTCGGGAATTAGGAACACCAAGGGTGGTGATGCAAGCCTGGGAAAGCATGGTGTTGTAGGCAGCCACGTGGTTCATGGTGAAGCACACCATATGACAAACACCCTTTCATGACATCCAAAGGTGTGTGTGTGTATGTGATTTGTAAGTGATGTAAACCCTGCTGAGAATTATGAATAGAGGAGAACATGGAACAGCCTGGCAGCCCTGTGCGGAACGAAATGAGTGGTTCAACACTGGAGGCAATAAGATCTAAGGGGACTGTTTCCAAAACCCAGCAAGCAGAGAAGATGGATAGACCAATGACAGAAGTAGGGCAGGCCAGGATCTGGGAGATATTTTGGAGGTTGGAGGTTCAGGTTTGGTCATTGTGAATCTGACAGGAAGAGGAGAGGGATACCAGGTATGACTTCACCAACTGATCAAGATTTTGCTCTCTCCTGGGCAGAGAAAACTGCAGCCAGTCTCTTAACGTGGGGAAGTGAAGAGAAGTGCTCTTGTTCTTAAAATTACAACGGAAGCCCGATCAGTTACTTGGGTTACATCAGTACATGTCCACTGGGCTGGACAGTGCTGGGGCTTCTGGGACAAAGAATGTGCTTCGTCACTTATTTTCACACATGTAACAAAGAAGTTAGGACACTGGAACTGGATTTAGTACACTTTCTGATTTTGTTGTTGAATGATATTTTTGTTAATTTTTATTGGAGTGTAGATGCTTTACGGTGTTGTGTTAGTTTGTGCTGTACAACAAGGCAAATTGGATATATGTGTGCATATATCCCGTCTTAGTCACCTCAGAACATTGAGGAGAGTTCTTTGTGCTGTTCAGTGGGTCTCATAAGTTATCTCTTATATACGTTGTTTACGCATAGTAATGTTTATGTGAATGATGTTTTAAGGACAGTCGGTGTTAGAGAAAAGTAAAGACTTAAGAAGTACCTGCTTCTTTTTACTTAAAATGACTTGTCTCACCTGCCTCGTGATTTAATTGCCTGAAAGTGAGGAATGATTGGGCTGCAGATAACCTGAGGTGGGCTTCAGAGAGACAAATGGATTTCGCCTCCTGCGACAGTTATTCACTAGGTTCTCAGAGGGTTAGGATCAGTTTGGGGCTTCAGGGCTGGATTTAGGAAGGATTCAGGGATTAGATTGTTAGGATTAACTATCAGCTTCAGATTTTGAGGATAATGTTGAGGATATAAGTAGGCTTACCAGTCAAGTTCAGTTAGACCTTGCCCCACCCAAATACACGCTATCACTTAGCTATAACAGACAGACTAGGGGTTCCAAGGTGATCTCCATTGACGTCTTTAGTGGGTGCTCGGGGTCTCCACTCTCCAGAGACAAATGAGGATACTCAAGCCTTCTCTTTACAGGGCAGAGGCACAAAGACACACCCAGTGTCTTTTGTGTGTTTTTTTTTTTAAGATTTTTTTTGACATGGACCATTTTTAAAATCTTTATTGAATTTGTTACATTATTGCTTCTGTTTTATGTTTTGACTTCTTGGTCATGAGACATGTGGGATCCTAGCTCCCTGACCAGGGATCAGACCTGCTCACCCTGCACTAGAAGGCGAGATCTCAGCTACTGAACCGCCAGGGATGTCCCAGCACACCCAGATTCTTAGCAAGAAGGTCTTGGAATGCCTATTGCCTGATTCCTGTTCCCCTCTTCTTCCAGTGAGTGGGGTGTGTATGTGTGTGTGTCTGTATGTGCTGTGTTGGTCCAACATGCTCCAAAAGACATTTTCAATCATTCAATCATGATATATTTGCCCCTACCTGGTTATCACTGTTCTACGTGTCTGTGGAGTTTGGGGCATCATCGTTTTATTCTGTTTTCTTGGGAAGACAGCCACCTGCCCTCTGCCAGCCACTTGATTTTTGCCAGCTTGGGTAGCAGATCCTGATAATGATTACCACTTCCACCTTGGGCTGTGGCTTTCAGCAGTTCATGGATGGGTAGGATGAAGCTTCCACCAGCCGGCTTCCCAAACTGAAATGCTGGCTTTTGTGAACTTCAAAAGTTGCTAAGATACTGTGTGTGTTTGGACACCATCCAGCCTGTTTCCCTCCAGGCTCACAGCTTTGACGGAATATTTCCTCTCCCTGATATCGTTAGATAGGTGACATGCCAAACCAAAGTTAGCACCGTTAGAAGACATTTCTTTGAGTGTGGTTTCCTTGGTTCTCCCATTCATCTGCCATGCTGGAAGAAAAAAAAGTCAAAAAAAAAAAAAGCTGTATTAAATAGAAGTGCCAAGTAACGAGGGAAAAAAAAGAAAAGTTTCTTCCAACTTTCATATGCTCAGAATTGTCTCACAAGCATATTTTTGTTCCNTGTGTGTTTTTTTTTTTAAGATTTTTTTTGACATGGACCATTTTTTAAATCTTTATTGAATTTGTTACATTATTGCTTCTGTTTTATGTTTTGACTTCTTGGTCATGAGACATGTGGGATCCTAGCTCCCTGACCAGGGATCAGACCTGCTCACCCTGCACTAGAAGGCGAGATCTCAGCTACTGAACCGCCAGGGATGTCCCAGCACACCCAGATTCTTAGCAAGAAGGTCTTGGAATGCCTATTGCCTGATTCCTGTTCCCCTCTTCTTCCAGTGAGTGGGGTGTGTATGTGTGTGTGTCTGTATGTGCTGTGTTGGTCCAACATGCTCCAAAAGACATTTTCAATCATTCAATCATGATATATTTGCCCCTACCTGGTTATCACTGTTCTACGTGTCTGTGGAGTTTGGGGCATCATCGTTTTATTCTGTTTTCTTGGGAAGACAGCCACCTGCCCTCTGCCAGCCACTTGATTTTTGCCAGCTTGGGTAGCAGATCCTGATAATGATTACCACTTCCACCTTGGGCTGTGGCTTTCAGCAGTTCATGGATGGGTAGGATGAAGCTTCCACCAGCCGGCTTCCCAAACTGAAATGCTGGCTTTTGTGAACTTCAAAAGTTGCTAAGATACTGTGTGTGTTTGGACACCATCCAGCCTGTTTCCCTCCAGGCTCACAGCTTTGACGGAATATTTCCTCTCCCTGATATCGTTAGATAGGTGACATGCCAAACCAAAGTTAGCACCGTTAGAAGACATTTCTTTGAGTGTGGTTTCCTTGGTTCTCCCATTCATCTGCCATGCTGGAAGAAAAAAAAGTCAAAAAAAAAAAAAGCTGTATTAAATAGAAGTGCCAAGTAACGAGGGAAAAAAAAGAAAAGTTTCTTCCAACTTTCATATGCTCAGAATTGTCTCACAAGCATATTTTTGTTCCTTTCCTCTGTTTAAAAATTGATAACCTAGAAATAAAGTCAGAAGAGGGTTAGAAATGGTTTGTGGCACAAAAGTGGCACCTACTGGTAAGCCTTGGCTGAAATTCGAAGTTTAGATTTGTGCATGACCTTGACCAAAGTTACATCCTCCTGAGAAGGCTTCCTAATGATTTTCTATGTCTGCAAGGGCAAACCCTCTTTAGATGTATAAATATTAAAAAGCACTTCTTAGGCATGAGGGCACTGGTTTCAGGGCTCCAGAATGACTTTTTCAGCTTGTAATTAAAAAACATCTACTGGATAACTAACCAGCAGCACTGTTTGCTCAGAGGAGCAAATGATTTAAAACTGACTGCATCACACACAAAAGGGGAGTGACCTGTGGGTGGCTGTTCTTACCTCTGGTTTCCAGAAGCATCTACACGGGTCCCACACCCTCTTCCGGCCAGTGGGTTCTTGTCTTTCCTTTACTTCTGTCTTTGGGGTTTCTGCTTTATCCTGCTGCTATTTATTTCACTTCGGGCTTTCTGTGTCTTTACTCTGTATTTGAATCTAAAGTGCTTGTCTTTAAAGGAAAATCATGGCTCCCTCATTTATAGTGAGGTTTGCAAGAGGTACCCAGACAGTAATTGCCTTGATCTGGCAAAACTTGCCTTGTTGAAGGTCTATAAATTTTTTTCAAAAACACAAAGGCTCTCCTACATATTTGATTTTCCCCCGCTTTTAAAGGCAGACTCTGTAGAATGATGCAAAGGGAACACAAGTGATCAGGTACAAGAGTTGTGATTTATCCAGTTGAATCAATGGGAAAGCGTCCCCTTCTAAATGGTCCCAGGCCCTTTATGTTCATTTTCTTATCCAATCTACAGTGCAGTCTCATGCAGTTAGTATTTCTATCAAACCCTTTTTATAGATGGGAAAACCGAAGGCTAGAGATTACTTATCCAGTGCTACCAACAATTAAGTGGCCGTATTAGGAGTCTTTCTGACTCTAAAAGCCATTTTACACCCCTGGATAACAAGACAACCTCTGTTCATTTGTTCATTCACTCATCCCACAAATATTCCTTATGCCCTGCTAATATCTCGGCCAGCCCTGTGCTGGGCCGGGGATGCGGTAATCAGGGAGAGGAAGCAGGTACCCTGCTCTTCTGAAGCTGACTGTCTCCTGTTACAACCAGTCACCAAATCACGGTTTGCTCTGTGTTTTGAAGTTATTTTTTAACCCCTGCAGGGCAGAGTTGACAAAGTGATTGAGTTGGTTTTTTTCCCCAGGCCTCTTAAAAACAGTTCACTAGGGCCATGGCACTACTTGGGATGTCTCCCAAGTCCTACTGGAAGAAATCAGAGCGGGTCATATTGTGATTATCTAACCATCTTCAGCCTTAGGTGGTTCTACGGGCTTTTCCTCAGGAGGCCCATTTTTCTCAATTCTTCAGCCTTCTACCTCTTGGGTTCAGTTTTGCTTTGTGCATTTAAAACAAATGCCTTCCAGGCATGAGTGTAGCAGGATTAGAATAAAATGACAGGGGTGAGGAAAGACAGATATTTGGGGAATTTTTTTGGAGCTGGTGGAAAGACTCCATGAGATGGAAGATTCCAATCATCAAGTCAGTCTTACCAAAACAGGTATATTGTTTCTTTGGTTGTACTCTTTATCTTAATGGGGTGGGGGGAACGATTGTTACAGAACAAGTTTGGAGCTGATCCTGACTTCTAGAAAGGTTGTTTTCTCCCCCTGGGGTCAAGGCTATGGGGTCACCCCTGTGCATGCAGCACCCCACTTTGTGCATCTTTGTCTATCTAGTCTGCATTTTGTAAGCAACATTCTATGTGCTGACCTCCACGACCTGCATCCTTTGAAACCTCCCCCTGACTCCACTCCCCTGTCTCTCTCTCATCAGTGGAAGAAGTTTGCTTGACCAGCGTGGGTGGCCTGAATAGCGAGGGGCCTGGATTAGCTTCTGCTGCTGTCAGCATGTGACCTAATAGAGTCGATGGAGAGGGTTCTTTAGAGGCGCTGGTCCTGACAAGGAAAGCTTCTGTAATCTTGCCCTTGTTTAGAAATATGAACTTCGAAACCCCGCTGCAGAGTGTCGGCAGCCACGCTGATCTGAAGCCTTGGGCAAATTCATTTGAATTGCTTTGAAATTGGATATTCAAAATTCAATAAAAATAAGCCAGCCCGATGGTACAGCTGCGGCATTTCCACCCATCCAGCTGGGTAAACCGCACTGATTTCCAGGCCTCGGACTAGCAAAGCCTGAGTGTGATGGGAAGATGCGCACCAGGGCTGCCAGAGAACTCTTTCTGGCAACTCAGCCCACCGCCGGCGCCCTGCCAGCTGACTCATGGAGCAGGGCCGGCTTTGGCAAGACGCAGCGCCTCTCTCTGGCCTGCCCAGGCAGGGATGCGCTGCCTGCCTCCCTCGTGGCCAGGATCCAGGAAGAGGGAATGCCTCAAGGGCACATGGACAGGGTATCAGAAAAACAATAAAAATCCCAGCACTCCGGTGGTTTGCAGAGCGGCTGGACTTCCCAAACACTCCACCACAGATCCTGAGCCATCAGACACGTAGGCAGGTTTAATTAAATTGTATGCAGATGTAGACAAACACCATAATTTGCCCTTGAGCAAACGCTACTGTTTTTGCCTGTGACGGAGGACGCGGCATCGTGGATGTGTTCTGCTGCCATCTACGCTGGAGGATCCCGCTTCATCCTAGTCCATTTGGAAAGGCTCGCTCTTCTACAAGGGATTTTTAAGAGAAGGCCATTCTCTCTCCCTGAGTAAGACTCAAGCTGTTCGATCTCCCTGCTTCATGATGGGAGATCACAATGATGAGTATCACAATGATGCATAAAAACTGAGAAATGCCTGTAAAACATATACATACATGCAGGGAGGGATGTAGATGTGTACACATAGATAAACACACACATATACACATATGTTCATATGCATTTCTGTACAGACATGTGCAGAGATACGCAGACAGTCTGATCTGTAAAGAGAATACATGTGAAAAGGGTGTCTTGTAACCCCTGAGCAGTCTCCTCAGTTTTCGTAATAGGAGCCGATACCCCATGCGTGAGTCCAGGCTCTTTGTCCGAACCGGTGTTTATGTGACGTGCCTCGGAGACAGGTTCCAGGAGAAATACATCCATTAACCTTCTGATCGTCGACCCTCTGCCCCCAACAAGACCATACCTAAAGAGGGGATAATTGCAGCGCCTGCCTGCAGGAACATTGTGAACAGCCCACTCCACTGGCCTGCCTTATATATCGCCAGCCACTCAAGGGCCAGCCGTGAAATTTAATTTGGAGTTTTACAGACCCATTCTGAATCCAAAATCTCAATAATAACTTTCCCTTTGCTCAGCCTTTTAACTGTGAAATTCAGTTGGGGAGTTTCGGAGCAGCAGGTAATGTCACAGCACTCCAGAGGGATTTTGCCAGAATTCTACTAAAGTGCTTGCAAGTGTCATTTCCATATTTAACTAATTTCAGTTTTTAATTAGCTCCATGTGAAAAATGAGAGTTCACGCTGAGCTCCTCTGTCAGCACAGACGCTTGTTTCCTTTCTAGGATCTCAGGACAATTAAGAAAAAAATAGTTGATGCTACAGTAAATGTGATCATGCATCGCTCTCTCAAGCCCTAACATAGTTCACCGACAAGGAGGAAGTGGCACTGGCAGGCCTGATCACCAGACTGGGAAAGAGCAGTTGGGAAAGGGGTTAGGATGCAGCTCTGTGAAGCCAAGGATCCGAGGGGTTTCTTCAGCCGCACAAAGTGTCTTCTTGTTTCTGAGTTCTCCAAGATGACTTGAAATCAGTTTTTGAAAAACCGCTGTATGAAGTCGGTAACTACAAAAATGATGTTCCCCTGGGAAAACAGATTTTCTCGGTGCCGTCTCCGAGCTAAACTCTTGCATCCGGGTACCTCCAAGTTCATTCAATTTCAGATTCTTAAGGCCCTTGGCGTATGAAAGTAACTTCTTTATGATTAAGTTTCAAAATGCAGTACAGACATGGAAATTTGTTAATCCTACATTCAGAGTGTAAATTTACCACTTGGGACTAACATGCAAATGAAAAACTACATACTCTTCAAAAAAATGTATCGAGAGGTCTTGCTTTGCATAAACTGAAAAATATTTGATGTGATCAGGTTTCTGAAACAATTTTGAGGAAGCCAAACAAATGCAGGTCCTGCATCTCATTTGCATAGCATCCATGTTAATGGCATTATTTGTTTAAAAGAGAAGATTCATTAAAAGTTTTGAAAATGATTGAAGTGGAAAAGGGTTCAATGCTTCTCTTTAGCAGCAATTCTTGGAAACTGGTTTTGTTGGAAAATAGAATCTTTTTTTGTTTGTTTGTTTTTCCATGTTTTTTTTTACTGTTAAGCGATGGTTCCCCATGGACCATGGGCATTAACAGATGATGCCGCAGTGAGAATATGAGACTCTTCCAGTGGGAATTGAAAATTGGAATCCAGGTGGCAAGAGTATCCAGACTCAAGTATTGGGACTGTGTGTCTTGATTGGTAAGCACAGTGAAATGTGGGTAGTGTTTTATTCTGTGTAGTTTTGTCTACTGACTATGTAAGAGTTTTAAAGAGCAAACACAAGTTTAGGGATCAAGTAGGGCTGCCTTTTTGGTATGGAATTAGAGAAGCCTCTTGTGGGGTTGACAGAAATTCTACCATTCGAGATTTATTTGTGTAAATCATACGTGAGAGAATAGAGAGGTTTTTGAACATGAAGAGACTGTCTACTGCTGCTAAGTCGCTTCAGTCATGTCTGACTTTGTGCGACCCCATAGACGGCAGCCCACCAGGCTCCCCTGTCCCTGGGATTCTCCAGGCAAGAATACCGAAGTGGGTTCCCATTTCCTTCTCCAATGCGTGAAAGTGAAAAGGGAAACTGAAGTCTCTCAGTCGTGTCCGACTCTGGGCGACCCTATAGACTGCAGCCCACCAGGCTCCTCCATCCATGGGATTTTCCAGGCAAGAGTGCTGGAGGCGGTTGCCATTGCCTTCTCCAGAAGAGATTGTCTAGAGTTGTTTAAAATAACTCCCACAGTGAGTAGCATTGACAAGCCATGGAGTCTTAATTAGCCCGTGCGACTCGAGGGTAGGATTTGATCACCCATCTGAGCTCAGAGAATATGGTACTCCCTCCCAGGGCCATGAGAGGGGCCCAGCTGTGACGGGGAGTGAATGGTGAATGGAGAAAGTACAGCTTCCTGATTCAGAGTGGTCTGCTCAGGTGTCCAGAGATGAACATGGTTGGATCTTGTGTGTTTCTTTGCCTTTCTCAAGGTGTTAGATCAGGTGGGCTCCCCTGGATTTTCAGGGCACATAACTGCCTGTAGCTCCTCACGAGAAACCTGTTCTTGATGAGGAGGTATGGCTCACAGTTTCTTTGAATGTTGAAGACCCCTCTAAAATGTTGAGGACCTTTCAAAAAAGAGGAGGCAGTAGCGGTGTCCACCTAAACCTTTATCCACCAATGTGGAGATTAGGAATTAGGAATCCCATAACAGGGAGTTTGTGTGATAGAACTGTGAGAATAACGCAGACTCTGGAAGTCAGAATGAGATGTAGAGGGTGTGGAAAACCACATCCTTGAGTCAGAGGGAGAAAGGCTGGAATGGGTGGCACTTTTAGAGAATTTTATGTGATTTCTGCGCCCAATAACTAAGGGTGAAAACATGGTTTTGTCACATAGTGCTTTAATCTTACTAGCCATCCATTTATTTACTAATTTATAAAACAAGTATTTTCCAGTATAAGGCAAGAAAACAGGCTCCAGAATCCAGACTGCTCAGGATCAAATCCCAGGGTGTTTTTTTTTGTTTTTGTTTTTGTTTTTGTTTTACTGTCTACATGAGCACAGGCAGGATGCTAAGCCTCCCAGTGACTCAGTTTCTTCCCTCTATAATGGGCATAATAATAATACTTGTCTCATAGGAGTTGGGAGGAAATTAAATGAGAGAGTTTATGACTCACCCTTAGCACAGTGCTTGGGAAAGGAAAGAGCTGTATAGAGACCATTTTTAACTCTGCTGGGTTCCAGGGCTACAGTAGTGAGCCAGATATACCTAGTCACGGGCCTTCTAGAATATACAGCAACAAAGCCAGATAGAATCTATGAAGACAAATCACTCATAAGACATATACATGCACGCAGGGAGATGTGTGTGTGTGTGTGTGTGTGTGTGTGTGTGTGTACACACACACATGTATATACAGACATATATGCGTTTACGTTTATGGACATTTATGTACACACACGGGCTTCCCAGGGGGCACTAATGGTAAAGAATCCCCCTGCCAATGCAGAGATGAGGGTTCAATCCCTGGGTCGGGAAAATCCCCTGGAGTGGGAAATGGCAACCCACTCCAGTATTCTTGCTGGGAGAACCCCATGGACAGAGGAGCCTTGTGGGCTACAGTCCATAGCTGCAAAGAGTCAGACACGACTGAGCAACTGAGCACATGGACGTACATACACGTGGAAACACAGAGACAGTCGGCCTGTAAAGAGGGTCCATGTGAGAAATGTATCTCTTCACCCCAAGTCTACCCAGTTTCCATAATAGGGCCCACCATACCCCGTGCATGAATCTTTTGGAGGGTCAGTCAGCCTTCCAAGTTTTATGTAAAATAAGGATATCGAATTGGGAGTGTGGAATGGGAAAAAAAAACAAACTCAGCAAAAAATAAACTAATTGGCTAAAGTGTGTAGTTACTCAGTTGCATCTGACTCTTTGCGACCCCACAGACTCTAGCCTACCAGGCTTCTCTGTCCGTGGGATTTTCCAGGCAATAGTACTGGAGTGGATTGCCATTTCCTTCTCCAGGGGATCTTCCCAACCCAGGGCTTGAACCCCGACTCTCCCGCATTGTAGACAGATGCTTTACCGTCTGAGCCACCAGGGAAGTCTAATTGGCTAAAGCCACTTATTAAAACGATAATCCGCTCTCTGGACAAAGTGGTCCCACATGCACTGAAACATATTTCTCAGAAAGAGTGTTAGGAGCCAAGTACCCTCACCCAGTGAGAGCTGGCTTCTGACCGCTCTATGAAGCACAAGACCTCATGAAAAGAACATTGAAGGTCAAGTCTGAAATCATTGGCACTTGATTAAGGAATCTGTTCTAAATGTATAGAGCCTTCCTAGAAAAGGAAATACTGTCTTGCCCTTAAACCAGACATGCTTCCCACGGGCCCCTAGACTAGCTTTTTGCTTCGCTAACTATCAGTTCATTCACCTAGAGCTTTTCAGGCACCATTGCTCCTGAGAATAGATGGGAGAACACGTAGAAAAAAGTTATTCAGCCCAAAATCTCGCCTCTGCTGACCTTGCCCTGGACTGGCTTTGTGTATCCTAAATCCAAGCCCAGTACTTCATCCCAAAGCTCAGAGTTCTTTGGGGGATACTTGGTGCTGAAAAGTCATCCCTTATCAGCAAAATAAGACAGTGTTGTCTGAAGAAAAAATCAGGTTGAACTGTTTGACATTCATGCTTTAGAAAATATAATTGAACTTTAGCTTTGGGCTGCTCTGTCTTGTGTTCAATAGTCTAACAGAGAATAAATCTCTGTAAAAGTTTTGTTTGTTATTTCGCTTTTGTTTCTGGTTTTACTGTTTTCCTCTGTATGGAAGGTTTCAGTAACAACTGTTTGTTCTTGCTGTCAGGGAAGTTCAGCACACAGGTACTATAGCAGATTGATGTGGCAGTAAGAAGACATCACCTATTACTTTGTGTAATAAACCTCCTTCCAGAAGGAAAAGAAAAAATGGCTGTGTCTTGACTGCAGAACACGTTTGGTAAATATTTACAGGATTCAACACTGTTGGCAGAAATGGAACTTGCAGAAGATCCTTGCTTGCATGCGTGCTAAATCGCTTCAGTCGTGTCTGGCTCTTTGCAACGCCGTGGACTGTAGCCCGCCAGGCTCCTCTGTCCATGGGATTCTCCAGGCAAGAATACTGCCGTGAGTTGCCGTGCCCTGCTCCAGGGCATCTACCCGACCCAGAGATTGAACCCAGGTCTCCTGCATTGCAGGCAGATTCTTTACCACTGAACCACTGGGCAGAAATCTTTAGGTTTCAAATTCTCAGCTGAGATGAGAGAAGAGAAGACTTTATGAATGGGTTGTAGTGAGCCTTGTGGAAAGAGGGCACTGACATCCAGCCTAAGAGATGGACTTGGACCAGTTAGGGAGTATCATGCTGGCTATCAGATGTCTCTAGGGGGGTTTGGCAAGAGTGGAATATCAATTTGATGCTAGCTGAATTCTGTTTTTCTTTTCCATTAAATTTTATTATATGATATTGAATGTGGTTCCCTGTGCTCTACAGACCTTGTTGTTTACCCATCCTATATATAGTAGCTTGTATCTGCTAGTCCGGAGCTCCCAATCCATCCCTCCCTGGCTCTCCCTGCTGCTTGGCAACCACAGATCCTGTTCTCTGTAAGTTTGTTTCACAGATAATTTCTTTGGTGCCATATTTTGGGTTCCACATGTAAGTGATATCACACAGCATTTGTCTTTCTCTTTTCTGGCTTACTTCATTTAGTATCATCATCTCTAGGCCCATCCATGTCATCACAGATGGCGTGATTTTGTTCTTTTTTATGGCCGAGTAGTATTCTGTGGTACATATGTATCACATCTTCTTTGTCCATTCCTGTGTTGTCCATTCCTGTATTTAGGTTGTTTCCATGTCTTGGCTAATGGCAAATAGTGCTGCTATGAACATAGAGTTCCCTGTATCTTTTCAAATTAAAGTTTTCCCCGGATAAATGCCAGTGAGTGGGATTGCTGGATCACATGGTGACTCCTTTTAGCTTTCTGAGGAACCTCCATACTGCTTTCCATAGTGGCTGCACCAATCCACATTCCTACCAACAGTGTAGAAGGGTTCCCTTTTCTGCTGACTGCCTCCAGTCTTTATTTGTAGACTTTTTAATGATGGCCATTCTGACCTGTGTGAGCTGAATAGCTAATTGTAGGTATAATTTTCACCCCTCTAATAATCCCAGATGAATTTTCTGAAAAAATCCTCAGGTCCCATCTGGGAATCTATACAGTTGATAAAAAGTATTGTGCACGAGATTTGCACAGCAGACAGCCACAGTTTTTACACTTGGTGAAGAATGGGGATGCCTGCCACAGGCTCTCATCTGCATGGACAGCTGTCCCAACACAACTGGGAGCGGAGTGTCGGGGCACCTCTGGGTGTGGACAGTACTTTGCTCCACAAAGAACTCTGTACCTCTTCAAGGGTTTAACCAAACTGTTGTATATACAAAACAGGAACCCTGATTGACTCCCACTAGTTCCTTTGGTGACAAGGCTGCCGGATTCACTGTAGAACCCCAATGCAATCTGAGTTGCAGATAAGTAACAGGTAATGCTTTTAAAATTAGTGTGTCCTAAATATTCCATGGAACGTTCCAATGTAACTAGCATCCTGTGTTTTTATTTGCTCAGATGGGGCATCCTCACTGATGACCAGGTCTCTGTACACAGCACCTTCTGCATATTGTCTTCAGTTCAGGCCCATGGTGTTATCTTCTTTCAAGGCCACAGTGACAGGCCCAAGGCAGGACCTGTGACCCCAGCTGAGACAGTCAGAGTCCTTGTCTAAGGCGTCTGAAAGTGGAGCTGGAGAAATGAAGTTCTTTTCTCTGGTGGCCCAGGAGGGTAGGAAGATGAATCTGGCGTTCTTTGTGGCCATGGTTCACCATGCATGGAGAAAGCCCACTGATAGAGAATCAAGACAGGGCCTGGTGGGCCAGATCCTCCCGCACTTCCATGAACTGTCTTAACAGCCTTCCAAAAATTGCCCTATTCTGCTGACGCTATGTCAGGCTGAACCTTAATAGTCCTGAGCTAGTATATAGCTGTTAAGCTCAAATTCGTGGGTTCAGCCTCCCGGACTAAAGAGGAAAAGAATTTGCCTCAAGAATGTTCACAGACAGAAGTCCCTGCCACAACTACCTCAGTGCATCTCTTTGGACAGCTCTGTGCCTGATGGGAGGAAGGGGCTGCAATCCTTCTGCCAAACAGAGCTCAGATACGCCAAGACCTTCCTGCCCTCAGTCTGCACGTCAGCAGCCAGGGCTCACCAGTGGAGCGGGGGAACCCTCCCTTTGTGCCATCTTGGAGCCATTGTCTAAAATGTTGGCTCTCTGAAAATATCTCCCCAGTTTTAGGCACAGTGCCTAAAATTTCCACCCTGAGAGTTTATATGTTTGGCTTAAGCTCCCTTATAATTACACATCTATTAACTGTAGAAAATGTGAAGTTGCTGTAAGCGGAGGAGGACAATCATTGAATTCATATGCATTGAAGTGACCAATAGTTGGAAAAGCAAAGTTCTGAGCAAGTTGGATGGGAGTCCAGGAAGCTTCCAGTGTGATGGGAAGGCATTCTTACGAGTGGCACTGTGAGTCTGAAGGTGGTGGTGGGTCTCTGATAGCTGGTCTTCTCAGATAGGCAGAGCAGACAGACAGCAGACCCTGGGAGGAGAGGAGGCAGGCTGGGGAGGAACTGCCCCCGCTTCTCTGTTTCACTTTGGCTCAGGTCTGGTGCTGGCACTGTTCCCATCTTTCCACTCTGGCTTGAGCATCTCTTTTCCGTCTTGCGTCTTCCTAGCTGGTTGTGACATTCTTCCCGTGTGGGCGGACACCTCACGCACCTGGCGGGAGGTTCTGGGTCTCTCACGTCCTCCACCCTTGTGGAAACAGGCAAGGGGAGCTTGTTCCCACCCTTCGACTCTGCTTTACTCATTGCTGTCTGCACCAGTGGTTCTTGCTACAGCACCAGGAGCTCTCCGACTTGAGCGTCCGTCAGAATCTCTTAAAGGGCTTGTTAATCCAGAGATACCTGAGCCCCACCCGTGCCTGAGTTTCTGATTTATGGGTCTGGAGTGGGGCCCAGTAATTTGCATTTCCTAACAAGTTCTCAGAGGATGCTGATTCTGCGAGTCTGGGCACCATGGCCTGAAACCACTGGCCTGGACAGGCAGCTTTTGGAGAGCAGCAGCGTCTCGGTAACCACTCCCCTCCTGGCCTGGCTCAGCACCCAGCTCACAGTCAAAGATTAGGGGAGGTTTGTTGACTGAGCTCTCCCATACTGCACAAACCTGACCATGTAAGCAGGCTGAATTTGTGACTATCGGGGAAAATGTAGGAAATATTGCTACGGAATGTTTGTTTCACAGAAGCATCTCCTGAATATTAACACAGGAAGGGATTCAAGGTGGCAGTCTGGGTGGAAAGAGGGAGGTTGGAGGGCTTATGTTGAAGTTACATTTGCATAGAAAAGATGCTGATTTTACTTGGACTGTGTTTTGGCGGGAGCTTTGGAGAAGGTTGATGGAAATCATTCAGAATCCCCCCCCTCACCTCCCTTTCTCACCCCAGCTGCACCTCCCAACACTGCTCTGTGTTGCCAGTGACATCACACACGCGTGGAATCTGTGAGTCGGGTCAGCAGGTCTGACATCCCACTTGAAAGCATCTCCCCAAAAGGATGACTTTAAGAGTCCGAGCAGCAAGGTGGAAGCGAATGAGGTCAGGGTCTGTGCTCCTGGAGAACAGTGCCTGGCCTCTCTGCCAAGGTGTTTAACCGCTGTTCCGTTGGGCTCCGTCACCTCTTCTGTAACGTGAGTCTGGAGAAGATGACCCCTAAGTATTTTTCCACTTCGGATTCTGAGGTTTTCATTCAGAAGGCAGGGCATCTCCAATTTAGAGATGACTATTTGCTTATAATCGAACGATTTGGAATTTGAAGGATACTTTTCTCCAAATAGACAGTGTTATTTCTGGCCAGTCCACACAATAACTTGTTTATTGAGCTTGTAACTCTGTCAGGCTGAGCTCAGTGTTTTGCATGCTGTATCTCGTTAAATGTGACGATCTCTCCTGGGAGGTAGGGAACGTGAAGATTCCCACTTTACAGATGAGGAAACTGAGGGTCAGAGAAATCAAAAAACTACACTAAAGATTCCCAGAATCTCACAGATACCTAAGGGCCAGGGAGACCTGGGCTTGAAGCCAAGTCTTTTTGGCTGCTAAGCTGCTCTAACTACATGTTCCATTGTCTCCATAAAAGTATATTTGACCCACAATGTAACTGAAGTGTAGCTTCTAGTCTTTAGGCAGAAAGAAAGTAGCATTCTGTTTTGACACTTTTACTCTGAGAGGCAGAATGCATTATGGTTAAGTGTTCTGAGCCAGTTTCCAAGTTCAAAGCCCAGCTCTGTTACTGGTGGTTGGATGACCAGGTTACTTAATCTCTCACCCCTATAGTTTCTTCAGATATAAATGAGTAATAATAAAAGTCTGTCTCTGGCGCTATTGTAGTAAATGATTAATATATTTAAGTTGGACCATTGCAAATTTGATATTCTATCACATTTGATCTATCAAATATTTCGTGCCTAAATATTTAACCTTCTTAGAAGTGTCTAGCACCCAGCAACCACTATATTAGTATTGACTATTATTGAAAATCACATTGAAAACTAGTACATACAAGAGGCGTAAGCAACAATGTCCTTCAGGAGATGGTAAAGGACAGGTGTGCTACAATCCATGGGGTCTCAGAGTCAGACACAACTGAGCGACTGAACAAAAACAACTTATAGCATAGGAAACTGTATCCAGTATCCTGGGAGGAACAATAATAGAGAAGAATATGAAAAAGAATATATAGACATACAACTGAAGCATTTTGCTATATAGCAGAAATTAACACAGCATTCTACATCAGCTATACTTTAATAAAACTTAAAAAAAGGAAAGAGATTTGCATGGGGAGTTTGTAGTCTCTGGGATATAGTAAGTGTGCGATGATTACCAGTGAATTTGTGAGTTAAATAGAAACAGGAATGTCCAGGAAGACATCCATGGTGGTCTGGGCTATGGATATGTTTGTGGGCAGCAGGTGGTGTGGATCAGAACTCTTGAATTCCAGCAGGTTCCAGACTATCCTGGCATGATCCTGGTATATGGTGGGGAGGCTCTCAGCAGGAAGGACTGACCCCATGGATCCAGCCTGCCTTAAGCCGTCCTAGTCCTCTGGCACTGAAGATGTAAAGAGCCAGCCTCAAGGTGGAGGGACTGTGTGGGAGGTCAGGTCTTGTGGTTCACTTACGTTTTGCTTTTAATCCAGCTAAGAAATAATGAGAGAAGACAGGCAGGAGCAGCCTTCTTTCCAGCCCATTCTTCTACTGCTGGTGTTTTTAATTTTTTTCCTCTCTTAGACTACTGTAGAGGGCAGAAAAACACAGAAAATAAGGGTAGGTCTCTGGAAACAGAAAGACGAGTGTTCTAAGTTAGAGGCAGTCTAGCAGGGGGTAGTGTTTGCCCCAGTGTAGGGGGCAGACCACTGTGAACTGTGTGGGCAAACTTCTTTATTTCAGTAATTCTGTGTTTATTTTCATGTGTCACAAGGAAATAATAGCATGAGTGCAGATGGGATTTAGTGAAAAATCAGGAACATGGTCCATGATGACTGAGGTTAGGGAACCACCAGTGAGGGATTGAGAAATACATGCGTATTCCTGGCTCTGGCACTTAGTAGCTGTGCGAGAGTAGGTTAAGTTATTTAATCTCCCTAAGCCTCAGTTTCCTCATCTGTAAAACAGAAATAGTAAGTCCTGCCTCAAAGATGATGTTTTAGGGGCAAGAGGATAGTCAGATGAGAAATGCCTATAATAATTGACAGCCCGATACAAAGTCCAGGTTCAGTAGATACTGTTTATGACTATCGCCATGATTATTCTTAGCCTGGTACACTGTACGACCTCTGTTAATTGCATTTTTTTAAATACAGCTTGTCAAGTCATTCCTTTATTCAGTAAATGTTTTTTGGACGCTAGTGTGTTTTAAACCTGATGCAGGTTGCTGCAGCAAACTGAAAAGTTTGTTAGTCACTCAGTCGTGTCCGAGTCTGTGACACCGTGTAGACTGTAGCCCTCCAGGCTCCTCTGTCCACGGGAGTCTCCAGGCAAGAATACCAGAGTGGGCAGCCATCCCCTTCTCCAGGGGATCTTCCCGACCCAGGGATCGAACCCAGGTCTCTGCCATTGCAGGCAAATTGAAATGAGCTGGGTAAAGACTCACTCTCACCCCTCAAGGTGCTCATGGCTCAAAGTTTGAGGGGAGGTAGGATGACCAGCAAATAAGTTATTACCATGTAAAGCTGTAGATGCCCTGAGAGATGTGGGCACAAAATATCCTGGGAGCTAAGAGAAGGAAATCAGTCTAGAAGAACTAAAAGAAGGAATCGGTCTAGTAAGCCCCAGTGGTCTGGAATTGTACTGTCCAGTAGCCACATGTGAACTGAATTTTTCGCTTTATTTCACTGTAGTTCATTTAAATTTAAAAGCTGAAGTAATATAACATGGTTTTCTGTTTAACAAACTTTTATTGTTTTGGCAGAACCACATTTCACTGTACCCAAAGTGGGGAGGGATCACCAACTGAAGAGAAGAGGGAGAGTGCATAGAATGTCATTCTGTTGCCATTGTGATGCGTTATATAAGCCAGAAATCCATGGTGGTTACAATGCTGCTACCTGTTGAAACCAACGTGTACCTTCAGCAGGAAAGAAATCTGTGGCACTTGCGTGTCCTATAAAACCCCTGAAATTAGCTCTACTAAGTAAATTGTCAAAAACTCAAAAATAAGCCTAGCTGTGTCATTTACTTATTGCAGATGAAAATGTACTTCTCTTTTGATGGATACTGTTGTCTTGCATTACAATAAGAAGGTATCCCTTTTTTTCTAGACTAGTTATTTTCCCAGTAAAAAGTTGACCATGTTAATATTAAGCATATCAGAGAACCAGGACTACCATATTTCTGAAACTTTTCACTTCCCACTCTATGATCAGGCTTTGGGGGAGAGAACTAACTCCTTTTAAAATCCAATGTTTCTTTCCATCAGAATCAAGTTTTAAATGTTACAGGTTAGGCATGTGAAATCCACTTAACTTAAAACCATTTAAGAGAAAGATCAAGTCCAATTTGCTAACACAAGATTTTTTATTCTTGAGCTGAAAAAAATCCTTGCGTGAACTGTGTCAGAAATTAAAAATTGAAAAGAACACTGGCAGCCTCCCCATGTGCCTAATTTGGCCTTGCTGAACAAATGACCAAATTGAATGAGAATTACATACAGGATTTGCTCAACATCTTTATTTCTTCAACTCATTTCTCACTCCTGAGAAATTACCAAGTTGACATACAGAAGGGATCGCATCTCTGTCAACCGTGGCATCCTTGGACCAGGTAGAGATAAATAGAAAAATAGTGATTTTAGATTCCAGGTGTGAATGAACTTCTGCAGCAGAAGTACTTTGTCATAGAAACCCTAGCTAATGAATTTAGGATCAGGAAGAACAATAATGCTCATGCCCTGCATTGTAGATAATAGTAATAAAAATCTTAGGTGAGAGAAGATGTCTTTTCTGCAGTGCCTTCATTGTTTTTTAAGGCCTTGCATTGCCCCTCAGCTTCTGTGTCTTTAAGAAAATGGAAGAGACAGCAGAGAGGAAAGAGACACCAGACAAAGAATTAAGAGGCCAAGTTTCAGATCCAGGCTCAGCCAGTCACTGTCTGTCAAGGGCACCATCTGTACAGCAAAGGTCTGGACCAGGTGACCTTTGAGCCCATCTCAACTGTGGCTCTTCCATCCTAATGTGATGCAGAAAAGGAAGCCATGAAGTTGCCTCGGATAAGGGGTTCATGCCAGTGGGGGAGGCTATCTCGATGAGTATACATCCCCTGTCTCCACTGGTATTGGACTTGAACGGACAGTTGTCCCGCTGTGAGCTGGGTGATACAGTCAGTACTCAGGCTGTAGGTGTCACAGGACTCAGGTTCAAATCACCCCTCAACCACTTACCAGCTGCATGTTATATCAATTCCTTGAGCTTCAATCTCGTTATCTGTGAAATGGGAGAATAATGTACACACTGCATAAAATCTATGCCTGGCACACATGAAGGGCTTAATAAAAGCCGCGATCACCATTGTTGTAAGGACAAAATGATCTGAGACCCAATAGGAAGTGAGACACGTTTCTTGAGTGCCTCCTGTGTGTTTGATATCCCCAGGTTCCTGCCTGTTTTATACCGGCTACACCCTGCAAGTTTGGTTTGATCACCCCTCTCCCCATAAACGGCTGAGAGCATGTGCTTGATTCCATCATCAGCTGCCCCATCTCTGAGCCCTGTCAGTGTGGGCAAAACTCCCAACACCTTTTGGCCTCAATTTTTCATCTATTAAATGGGAATGATAACAGAACCCACCTCTGGATTTATTGTAAAGGGTAAGTAAGGTAATGCATACTCAGTGGCTCAGTACTGGCCACTGAGTCAGTAATTTATAAAAATGTTAGCTTTTATTCTAGCTGAGGAAAGTAAAGCTCAGAGAGGTGAATTCGTTGGTTCAAGGTCATCTGCTTATGAGTAGCAGTGCAGGGTTTTGAACCCTGATGGGGCTGCATCTCTTAGGGATTCAGGAGAGGGAGATAGCTCCTTTACCCCGTTGCTAAGCTGCTCTGGCTTGGCTGCCAATCTCAGGCTGCCTGGCTGTAGCCTCTGAGTTCAATCAGAAGGCTCACCAGGAGCAATTTGCTGGGGGCTGCCTGGGACTCAGGGAAGGAAGTGAGTCTGCACCCTCCTTCTCATTTGCAGCAGTTGAGAGAACAGAGTAGGGCCACCATGCTAATTGTCACCTTCCAGACCCCTCTCCTCACTCCCTCTTACAGAAAGCTATTTTCAAAAGAGAGTTTCCCCTCTTTGTTCCAGCACAAACAGCACATCTCCTGATCGATATGACATCTCATCCTCTAAAACATTCATAATGTCTGCTTCCTAGGATTCCAGTGGTCACGTGCCACGTGCAGCCTGCGTCTTCTTCCCTCGTAGTTGGTAGTCTTAGGGACCAGCGCCCTCTCGAACAGGACTGCTGGTTGCTGTTCCTTAAAGAGAGCTGAATATTGTTTGGGTTGTCAACCCTGAGTGATAATCTTCAGGGGGCGGGGGTGGAGAAAGATGCATTGAGGTGTATGTGTAAGGATTGTGGGGGTGTGTTTTGCTATCACAAAAGCTCTTAAAACCCGAGACTATGATTTATTTGCAGAATAAAAACTACCGATATTATCATTCTCTAAAGGTATTTTGATCACATGGGTCCTTTCTTGGAGAAAGAAAGGCTTTTATTTTAGTTCTTTCTCGGGAAAAATAACAGCAGGAACGGAGTAGTCTGGGGTGGGAAATGATGCCCTGAGTGTTCAGTGGCTCCAGGTGTGTGTTTTACCGGCCCAAGGATAAGCTGGCTCGTTGGACAATGGGAGGCTCCAGCAGCATCACCTGTCCTCCAGTGCATTCCTGGGGTCCCTTCACGAGAAACAGGAAGTGGCCGTGAGTGTGTGTCTGTCTTACATATCATCCGCCCAGGGATGCTGGGAGCCGGGGGGCCTCGTTAGAGGTCCCCGGAGCACAGCGGACCCCATGCACCCACACTGGTAACAGTTGCCACCTGCAGTGCAGTGGGCGCATGGGGACGACGGGAGTGGGACTGACGCCAGCCTGGGGGCCCCGTGCCCCCTGAAGTGGCAAGGAGCCCCATTTGTTCCCTCTAAACACAGGAACTGATTAATCTCATACCACTTCCCACTCGCTGTACCATTCCAAGCCTGTCACAAGAATAGATTAATGCGCTGGTCCCTCCGTGTGGATTCTTCTTGCATCAGGAACATACCGCTCTCTGGTCCCAGGGCTGCCTCATGCAACTGGCTCCTTGTCCTCATGGCAGACATGCAGGAGGGGCCAGAAATCCTCCCTGCTTTTGCGAGGGACTAGCATTAGAAAGGCAGAGACAAAGCATGTGCGGAAAACCATTGAGGCCCCATGGCTGGAGGATGAGAGAGTGCAGGTAGAGGGATCGAGGCTGGTCCATTTCTCCCAAGCCCCTCTCACTGCCCGTGGTCCTGCCAGGATTCTGATATGGTTATCTACAGCTCATCTTTTCTCTTCCATGTAATTCCTGGGCTGTAAACTTTGCGACCATTTTGGAACCTGTGGGCTGGAAGTTGGACACAGGCAAGTAAGTTTTCTTGGGAGATAGGTGCACAAATCCCATTAGTAGTAAAGGGATTTGTGGGCCTCACTTCCCTGCAGTGCTTTGAAAGTTTACTCCGTTCAGTGTGTCGCAGTATAGTAGGGCAAAAATAAATCCCTTCACCATGGCCGTTTGAAAGGGATAAAAAAAAAAAAAAAAAGACTCCTTTAAGATTTAATTTTTTTAAACTCCTTTAAGACTTTAGGCATTTCCAAGAATGTTCTCTCTCGTGGTTTTGTTTGCAGCTCATCTTTTAGGCACAAGGGCATTTTGGCACTAACAGCCCTCCTCAAAAGGATAATTAATACGTTGCAGCAACCCCTCCCTTTAAGTAGGAAGACATGCTGTCGTCTACCGCCTCCCCAAAGGATGATAAGCAAACCGACCCTGGAAAAAGTCACCAAGCATATTGATGGTTGGGCAGTCAGACTGTAAATTGAAGTTGCCACACAGATTTATTTTCTCCAGACAGTGGCCATTCCTTTAAGTTAAATAGCACACTGGTTTTTTTATATTTATAGAAGACTAATCACTGCTTACAAAAGGAGGCGTCTGTTCCCAAGTGAGCCTTGACAATATTTAGGAAGAGATTCTGTAGCCCACCTGACTTGTTCGGTCTTGGCAAAGCCGTGGTTCATTTAAAGAACTCGGAGGGCCCAATGGCCTCCAATGAGGAGTTGGTGGAGGGAGTCACTGGCTGGAGGGCATGGTGGTCGACTCTGCAGGTACACGTGTCCCAGTCAGAATCGCAGGCTTCCCATTTACTGGCTCTGGATCTTGGGCAAGTGATTTACCACATTACTGACCAGAGATGTAATTACCCAAGTGTTATTGACCAGAGACATTTCAGTATTCACTTATAAAACAAATCACAGGCCATAGGCCTTAGTTTCTTCAAAAATTCCCTGGTCAATAATGAGTTAATCTTCCAAAGCCTCAATTTTCTCAGCAAAAATCGTAGAGTATATGAGCATCTCACAGGGTCAGAATGAGGTAAATGAGCCTTCATGCACTTTAGAACCCTCCATTGTCATCCCATCTCGCCTAAATACATGGCAGACAGCCTCCAAGGGCACCCACTCCCTATCACCAACCCCTCCAGCACCCCACAGTCTCCTTTCCCCCTAACTTCACTTCAGCCTGGAATGTTCTTCCCAAGATGTCGTCATAAATTCTTCTCTCCTTCCTTCCTTCCTTCAAGGCTTGGCTCAAATGTTACCTGTCACAGACATCATTTTTGTTCATTTGTTTTCTTTTACTGGAGGACAATTACTTTACAGTATTTTAATGGTTTCTGCCATACATCAACATGAATTGGCCATAGGTATACATAT
This sequence comes from Neotragus pygmaeus, assembly GCA_006410875.1. Taxonomy (NCBI): domain Eukaryota; kingdom Metazoa; phylum Chordata; class Mammalia; order Artiodactyla; family Bovidae; genus Neotragus; species Neotragus pygmaeus. Next base: position 486,742 of record SJYV01032113.1, on the reverse strand, counting down.
GTCCCCTCCCTCTTAAACTCCCCTCCCACCTCCCTCCCCATCCCACTACAGACATTGTTTTTGATTGGTCTGTATTTAAACAGGATCTTCCCTATAGCTCAGATGGTAAAGAATCTGCCTGCAATCCAGAAGTCCTGGGTTTGATCCCTGGGTCGGAAAGATCTGGAGAAGGGCATAGCAATCCGCTCCAGTATTCTTACCTTGGAGAATCCCATGGACAGAGGAGCCTGGCAAGCCACAGTCCATGGGGTCACAAAGAGTCGGACACGACTGAGTGATTAAAACTACTACTAAACTACTATATTTAGGTGAAAGTGAAAGTCGCTCAGTCGTGTCTGTATAGTCCATGGAATTCTCCAGTCCAGAATACTGGAGTGGGTAGCCTTTCCCTGCTCCAGGGACTCTTCCCAACTCAGGGATCAAATCCAGGTCTCCCGCTATATTTAAGCAAGCAAAAAAAAAGTTCAATTCGCCATCCCCCATGTCCTGGCATTTCCTAGCCCTAGACCCTACTTTTCAGTTATGTCTTTAGTTTCTGTTTCCCACTAAAATGTAAGTTCCATGAGAGCAAGGGATTTGTCTGGTTAAATGGCTTTATTCCTGGCACCTAGGAATACATACCTAACACACTCTAGGTACTCAATAAATATATGCTGAATGATAAATGATGAATAAATAATGCAAACACTGTAATTAGCCCAACACCTGGCTCCATGCCAAAATAAATGTTAATTGTCACCATCATCATTGAGCGGGCTCATTTGCATGTGTTAATTTTCACTACTGCTTGCAAAAGTGCCTTTGCAGATTGCCTGTGCAAGTTCCAGGTTAGCAGTGGTGCACTAGAGCTCAGAGTATTCCACTGGGATTCTTTCTCTCCTCTGGACAAGGGCCCTTTCCAAATTGGGTACATTTCCCACAGGAGCCCTGGCATTGTTGGCTTGATCTGCTGATGTCAGGGTGAGGAGACCCAGCCCTGACCCTCCCCATCAGCCTGCCAGGTCTCCAAAGGAGCTTTGCCGTCATCTATAAGGCCCTTGCGAATCTGCTCGCAGGCTGAGCCACAAGACCTGGCGAGCTCGACTCCCTGGCCCCCTCCCTAAGCTCTGCTTGGCCTGAAGGCTTCCATTTTCAAAGGGAAAGCCCAGTCTCTTCCTCCAGTTATGTATTGACAAAGCTGATCTTTAAAGATAGCCCCGGTTCCTGGGGACCTGCTCGGCAAACACAGAACCCCTGTGGCCCCTGTGTTTGCCCTCTTTGACAAGCAGGGGCTGAGCAGCTCTCTGGGAAGCGTTGCTGACATATTGATTGGCCCTCTTGTCAACTTGATCCTCTGCCAGCCAGTGAGCATGGAAGGTTCTAAGTGGCACCCAGCAGGGCCCACACATAGCCTAATTACTATTTCAGACAACCCCCGTTCCAAGCTGCCACTTTTCCAGGCTTCCAGTCTCCTGCCCTTGCAGTTGCTAGAGAATTCTTTTACCTGCCACCAGCCCCTCTACCCTTTGCTTTGGTTCCCCCTGAGTATTTCAATCAGAGCGTATCTGGCACAAACACAGGCAAGTTCAATGAGAAAACAGTACCCTCACTCCAGGTAGGTCTGTTCATTATTCCTGCTGAAATCTGGGGTCTGTGTGTGGTCTGTCGGTCCTGCCTTGGTGCATTTTTAGTACTTGATGAAAGTTTCCTCCAATTAGCCAGAGACGCTTCCAGAGTCTGTTTGCCTATTGTGTTTTTAGTGGCTGGTTTCCCAGCTGCCACTTGCATTACATGAACTTCCGCTTGGAGGCTTTTCCGCTTTTGTCCCTCCTGCCCTGTGGAACCCCTTGGTTCCATCCCAGGGTCTCTCTGGAGTGGAGCCTGTCAAATCATGATAAATTGTGCATTTTGGCTGTCGGTGGGGGGTGAATAACATTAGGGAGAGGGTCTCCCAAACTCATTTCACTCCTGACCCTCGGATGGCCTGAACAGGACATTTTGGGATGAGCTGCTGGAGCGTTTGTGGCTAGCAGAGGAGGGGACCACCCCCACTGCATCCAGATGTTTTGGGGAAGAAAATAATGAGGCCAGTGTTCACCTAAAATCTTTAGATGAAGAAGCAATGGGCTTCTTCCCTGAGGCTTCTTGGCTTTCTAAGTCTGATTCTGAGAGCAGATCAGAATTGGAGATATCGTCACTTAATGTTTAAAGAGCTCCTTGTTGTTCATAGAGAAAAAAATATAGTAGCCCTAGATATGTGCTAACTCTTCCCAGCTGGTTTTTAGAAAGGATCCTGACCCTGTGAGTAAATAACTCTAGGACTGCACAGACACCTAAGGTATAAAAGTACAATTTCTCACATCCTGTATACTTAAATGTATCAGTCAAGATCAGCTCAAGCATGCTGCTGTAACAAAGAGCCCCAAACTCTCCATTGCTTGTAACAGTAACGATTCCCTTCTGCACTCATTCTGTATTCTATCACTGATCAGTCATGGCTCCAGGCCATGCTGTCTTCACTCCAGACCCAAGCTGATCATGTGGCAGAGGGAAAAGGTGTACAGCATGTGTGGTGAAATCAACAAGGTGAGGAGCTGTAAACCAGCCCCTGCCCCAGGAAAAGGATGCTAACTATATATTGAGCCAGCCAAAATGGTTGTTCGAGTTTTTCCATAAAATGTTATGAACTTTTTGGCCAGCCCAATAAAATGGCACTTCATAGACCACAGGGAGATTAATCATGAGTTATGAGACCAGGTTGGCTGAGATCCTGTTGCGAACCAGAATTTGTAACCAAATCACTATGAAGTATGAAGCAGCCAACCACATCATGTTGTAACCCTCCTGGGATTCGAAAAGCCCCCTCTGATCACACTTAATAGTCAACAGCTTCCTTGTCTGTGAAATGGGCATGATGATAGCACCTGCCTCAAGTGTAAGCAGTGAGCCTTGACATAATATCTGTAGAATGTCTGCCACGGGGCTGCCTATAGCAGGGATCCAGGGACTGGCAGCAGGTATTAATGTCCTACTCATGAAAACACTTCTCTTCGCAGACCCGTCTTTATTACTGCCAGCACTGTTTCATCCCATCCTTTACACATCTATATTATGTATTTTTTATTTATCAGAGTACCATATCCTACAATCCAGCTCTTCATATCTGCCCCCATGTGTTATTACCAAATCTAGTGAACGCTTATGGAGCGCCTTCTATATTCAAGACCTTCTGCTAAGTCTTCAGGGGGTGGCAGATGCTGAACCTCCCTCTGGCCCTAAGCAGCCATTATCCTACCTGCAAAGGGAAACCTTTACAAAAGGTAAAGAGAGAGACTGACTGAGAGACTGACTTCTCAGCCCCCACCATCAAGCCAATCAGTAGCAGAATAAGAAACAAAATTCTTATTAGTCAGGAAACTCATTTACTTCACAGCTCCCCTGAGTCTTTATCCTAAAGACACTTTCGTCCATCCCCACAGTCCAGAAAGAGAGTCTCATTTTCCTCTTCAAGTGAGAGAGAAGGAATAGCTGACCAAGAAAAAAAAAAAAATGCAAGCAAAAGTCTGTTTCAAACTTTCCCACCGCCCCCCAAAAGAAAAAACCAAGAGAAGGTGGTTCTACATCTGATATAGTTCTCATTTCTTTACTTAACAGTCAATTCAACAACAGAACATATGCCCAAACTTGAGTTTCATTTTGCAGCTTGAGTTGCATGGTTTCTGCTGGGAGGACAGAGCCTGTGCACCATTGATTTGGCTCTTGTCCTTTTCCAATCTTCCTCTCACTTTATTTTTCCCTTCACTCCTGGGAGTTCTCTGAGAAGTTAACTTGTATACTCTAACCCGAACCCTTCTNAAGAAGGCTGAGCACTGAAGAATTGATGCTTTTGAACTGTGGTGTTGGAGAAGACTCTTGAGAGTCTTTTGGACTGCAAGGAGATCCAACCAGTCCATTCTCAAGGAGATCAGCCCTGGGATTTCCTTGGAAGGAATGATGCTAAAGCTGAAACTCCAATACTTTGGCTACCTCATGAGAAGTGTTGACTCACTGGAAAAGACTCTGATGCTGGGAAGGGTTGAGGGCAGGAAGAGAAGGGGAAGGCAGAGAATGAGATGGTGGGATGTCATCATGGACTCGAACACAAGTCTGAGTGAACTCTGGGAGATGGTGATAGACAGGGAGGCCTGGAGTTCTGGAATTCATTGGGTCACGAAGAGTCAGATACGACTGATTNGAAGGCAGAGAATGAGATGGTGGGATGTCATCATGGACTCGAACACAAGTCTGAGTGAACTCTGGGAGATGGTGATAGACAGGGAGGCCTGGAGTTCTGGAATTCATTGGGTCACGAAGAGTCAGATACGACTGATTGACTAAACTGAACTGAACTGAACATTCCTTCTTCTTCTCATCACATCTCAAGAGGAGGCGCTCTCAACAGGAAAGACGAGAGGAACTCAAGGAGTAGTGCCAGCATTCCAGTAGACCCCCAAGTGTCTCAGTCCACTCCAGACAAACCTGATTTCTCTGCACTGACTCGAATGTCACGTTGAGTATTGACTCACACAACTGTGGCACGTGTGACAGCCCGGTGGGAAAACCTCAAGGGAATGCCACAGATCCTTGTGTCAACTCGACGGGAAGCCTGACAGTGCTGCTACAGCTCAGGAAGAAAGCGGACATGCATGTCTCCCCTCGAGATGAGGCCTGACTCTCCTGTGGAGACTCCAGAGGAACACCAAGATCCATGTCAACACTGGAGAGGAAACCTCAGGTTCTGGCCTCGGCTCCAGACAAGGACTGAGGACGCGGCACCGACTGGGGAGGCACCCCGAGACACCCCTCATAACTCGCATGGAGACTGGCCTTTCCTGATGCCACAGGAGCGGGTGTCTGAAGACCCTGTTGTAATTCAAGAGGAACCTTCCGCAACTAGTGAAAAACCAGGAGGTTCTCCCCTTCAGGTGAGATGACGCCATTTTCTACTGCGGCGTCTCGAGAGAAATCACACCTTGCATCCTGAACTTCAAAAGAGTCCTTCACACACATGCAGCAACTCAAGAAGGTCCCCGAAATACCAGTCTCCACTGGAGAGGAACACCGAGGGTCCCGTGAAACCAAAGAGGAGCCCCGTTTCCCCCTCCTCCGCTTGAGATGAGGGTTCCTTTCCCTGCTTCGTCGGGAAAGGATTCCTGGCATTCCCATCACATCTCAAGAGGATGCGCTCTCAACAGAAATCTCGAGACGATCTCCAAGGGTCGTGTCACCATTCCAAAAGACCCCCAAATGTCTTAGTCCACTCCAGAGGAACCTGATTTCCCTGCACTGCCTCGACTGTCATCCTGAGTATCAACTCACAACACTGGCACGTGTGACAGCCCTGAGGGAAAGCCTCTAGGGAAAGCCACAGATTCCTGTATCAACTCGACAGGAAGCCAGACACTGATGCTACAGCTCAGGAGGAAAGTAGACATGCATATCTCCACTCAAGACTAGGCCTAACTCCACTGTGGAGACTCCAGAAGCACCCCAAGATCCATGTTAGCACTGGAGAGGAAAACTCAGGTTCAGGCTCATTTTCAGAGGAGGACTTAGGACTTGGCACCGACTGGAGAGGAATTCCGAGAAGCCCCTCGTAACTTGCATGGAGACTGGCCTTTCTTGATGCCACATAAGCGTGTCCCTGAGGTACCTGTCATAACTCGAGAAAAACCAGGAGGGTCTCCCTCCAGGCAATATGAGGGCCTTTTCCACGGCGGCATCTCAAAGAAAATCACATCTTCCCTCTTGAACCTTTAAAGGGTCCTTCACACTACTCCTGCAACTCAAGAATTTCCCCGACATACCTGTCTCCACTCGAGAGGAACACCAAGGGTCCCAGCAAACTCAAGAGGAGCCCCGTTTCCCCCTCCTCTGCTCGAGATGAGGGTTCCTTTCCCAGCTTCATCGTGAAAGGATTCCTGGCATTCCCGTCACATCTCAAGAGGAGGCACTTTCAACAGGAAAGTCGTGAGGAACTCCAGGAGTCTTGCCATCATTCCAAAAGACCCAAATGTCTCAGTCCACTTGAGAGGAACCTGAATTCCTTGCACTGCCTCGACTGTCACACTTAGTATCGACTCAAACCACAGTTGCACGTGTGACAGCCCTGTAGGAAAGCCTTGAGCAAAAGCAACAGATCCCTTTGTCAACTCGACGGGAAGACTGACACTGCTGCTACAGCTCGGGTGGAAAGCGGACGTGCATGTCTCCACTCGAGAGGAGGCCTGTCTCCCCTGTGGAAACTCCAGAGGAACCCCAAGATCCTTGTCAGCACCGGAGAGGAAAACTCAAGTTCTAGCGTCTGCTCCAGATGAGAAGTAAGGACCCTGCATCAACTGGAGAGGAAACCTGAGAGAACCCTCGCAACTCACATAGAGACTGTCCTTTCCTGAGGCCACACGAGTGGATTCCTGACGTCCCATTCATAACTTGAGAGGAACCTGCTGAAACTCGAGAAAAATTAGGAGGTTCTCCCTTTCAGGCGAGATGAGTCCCTTTTCTGCTGTAGCGTCTTGAGGGAAATCACACCTTCCCTTTTGAACCTCGAAAGAGTCGTTCACACCCTTGCAGAAAATCAAGAATTTCCCCGACATACCAGTCTCCACTCAAGAGGAACACCAATGGACCTGTCACAACTCAAGAGGAGCCCCGTTTCCCCCTCTTCTGCTCGAGATGAGGTTTCCTTTTCCTGCTTCATTGGGAAAGGATTTCCGTCGTTCCTGCCACATCTCAAGATGAGGCGCTCTCAACAGGAAATTCGAGAGCAACTCCAGGGGTGATGCCACCATTCCAAAAGACACCCAAATATCTCAGTCCACTCCAGAGGAACCTGATTTCCCTGCACTGCCTCGACTGTCACCCCGAGCATCAACTCACACCACAGTGGCACATGTGACAGCTTTGTGGGAAAGGCTTTAGAGAAAGCCACAGATCCTTGTGTCAACTCAATGGGAAGTCTGACACTGCTGCTACAGCTCGGGATTAAAGCGAACGTGCACATCTCCATTCGAGACGAGGCCTGACTCTCCTGTGTAGACTCCAAAGGAACCCAGAGATCCATGGCAGCTCTGGCTAGGAAACCTCAGGTTCCGGCCTTGGCTCCAGATGAGGACTTAGGACCTGGGACCAACTGGAGATGAATCCCGAGAGGCCCCTTGCCATTCACATGGAGACTGGCCTTTCCTGAGGCCACACGAGCGGGTCCTGGTGGTCCCCTTTGTAACTCGAGGGGAACCTGCAGCAACTCGAGAAAAACAAGGAGGCTCTCCCCTCCAGGAGAGATGAGACACTTTTTCGCTGCAGTGTGTCAAGGGAAATCACACCCTCCCTCTTGAACCTTGAAACGTTCCTTCACACCCTTGCAGCCACTCAAGAAGTGCCCTGATATACCCGTCTCCACTCGAGATAGGGTTCTTTTCCCTGCTTCTTCGGGAAAGGATTCCTGGCGTTCCTGTCGCATCTCAAGATGAGGCACTCTCAACAGGAAAGTCAAGAGGAACTCCAGGGGTCGTGACACCATTGCAAAAGACCCCCAAATGTCTAAATCCACTCCAGAGGAACTTGATTTGCCAGCTCTGCCTCGACTCTCACCCCGAGTATCTACTCACACCACGGTGGCACGTGTGACAGCCCTGTGGGAAAGCCTCAAGGGAAAGCCAAAGATCCCTGTGTCAACTCGACGGGAAGCCTGAAACTGCTGCTAATGTTCGGCAGGTAAGCGGACGTGCATGTCTCCACTAGAGACAAGGCCTGACTCCCCTGTGGAGACTCCAGAGGAACCCCAAGATCCANATTTTGCCTTTTTGCTTTCCTTTTCATGAACCTCATTTCATAGTTCATCAAGCACTCTATCTATCAGATCTAGGCCCCCAAATCTATTTCTCACTTCCACTGTATAATCATAAGGGATTTGATTTAGGTCATACCTGAATGGTCTAGCGATTTTCCCTACTTTCTTTAGTTTAAGTCTGAATTTGGTAATAAGGAGTTCATCATCTGAGCCACAGTCAGCTCCTGGTCTTGTTTTTGTTGACAGTGTAGTTTCTCCATCTTTGGCTGCATAGAATATAATCAGTCTGATTTTGGTGTTGACCATTTGGTGATGTCCATGTGTAGAGTCTTCTCTTGTGTTGTTGGAAGAAGATGTTTGCTATGACCAGTGCATTTTCTTGGCAAAACTCTATTAGTCTTTGCCCTGCCTCATTCCGTGTATTCCAAGGCCAAATTTGCCTGTTACTCCAGGTGTTTCTTGACTTCCTACTTTAGCATTCCAGTCGCCTATAATGAAAAGGACATCTTTTTGGGGTGTTAGTTCTAAAAGGTCTTGTAGGTCTTCATAAAACCGTTCAACTTCAGCTTCTTCAGCATTACTCGTTGGGTCATAGACTTGGATAACTGTGATATTGAATGGTTTGCCTTGGAAACGAACAGAGATCATTCTGTCGTTTTTGAGATTGCATCCAAGTACTGCATTTTGGACTCTTTTGTTGACCACGATGGCTACTCCATTTCTTCTGAGGGATTCCTGCCCGCAGTAGTAGATATAATAGTCATCTGAGTTAAATTCACCCATTCCAGTAATAGATTAGCATATGTTAAACGATATCCCCAGTGGCACCATGACAGTTCCGACGCCAACCATAGTGGGCATGGCCCAATTCTTGGAAGTGTCTGTCCCTTCCCCCAAATAGTTGGAATAATCCTCCCCCTCATTACCCTATGAAATTACCCATCTCATAGAAACTAACCACCCCATATTTCACCACTGCACTCACCATTTGAAATGGACTGCATCTGGCCTATGGAATTGGAACAGGAGGGAAGGGGGCAGAGCACAACCTTTGAAAGAATGAACTAGTCCAAGGACACTACAGAAACTGCTTAGAATGAAATAGGTCCAAGATGGCAGAGAAGTCGACTTCCACTAGACCCTGATCCTCAGTTATGCTCAGTGTAACACATCAGCAAGCTTGGCAGGGCTTCCCTGGTGGCTCAGATGGAAAAGAATCTGCCTGCAATGCGGGAGACTAAAGTTCAATCCCTGGGTCAGGAAGATCCCCTGGAGAAGGGAATGGAAACCCACTCTAGTATTCTTGCCTGGAGAATTCCATGGTCATAGGAGCCTGGTGGGCTATAGTCCATGTGGTCACAAAGAGACAGGCATGACTGAGCAACTAACACTTTCAGCAAGCTAAGTGACATACCCAGGGCACCATGACAGCTCCAACACTGACCATCAAAATCAAAAAGTGGACAGTGGCCTCATTCCTGGAAATCTCTGTCCTTTCTCCAAAATAGTTGGAATAATCCTCTCACTCGCTAGCCTATGAAATTACCCAGCCCATAAAAGCTGACCATACCACATTTTGAGGCCACTGCCCTCACCCTGTGTGAGGGCCCACACTCTGTCTTTGGAGGATGTTTCTCTCTAAATAAATCCAGTTTTTACCTATCAATTTGTCTGTCACTGAATTCTGCAATGAGACATCAAGAACCTGAGCTTTGCTGGGTCCTGAAACCAGGAATGTGATCTCAGTTGGAAGACTGTGGGTTTTGCCTGGATGCAAGTCCCAGCACATGGGTTGAAGTCCCAGTCTGAGATGAAAGGATTCAGAATGTGTATCACTTCTTTCCTGTGACTGAGGCTCACTCTTGAATTCTCTCCTGCACCAAGCCAAAGACCCTCACTTGTCATCCATCTCAGGAACTCGCCCAAGACCTGGGACATGACCATCCTCTCACTCGCCATTTTCCCACAACCTCTTTACAAAGGATATCATATTAATAAATTTGCTTTTTACCTATCACTTTGCCTCTAGCTGAAATCCTTCTACACCAACATAAAGAGCCTGAGCTTCATTATGTCCTGAGACAAGTTGTGCAGCTTCAGTTGGAAGATATTGTGTTTGAATCCCATCTGCAGTGCAGGTTCACTGAAGCTGCGCCACAGACACAAAACAAAGGCAGGGATCATGTTTTGACCACAGTCCCAGGTGGCTCAGTGGTAAAGAATCTGCCTGCCAAGGCAGGAGACACAAGAGGTGTGGGTTCGATCTCTGGGTTGGGTTGATCCCTGGAGAAGGAAATGGCTACCCCCTCCAGTCTTCTTGCTTGGAAAATTCCATGGACAGAGGACCTTGGGCTACAGGCGGTGGAGTGGCAAAGAGTTGGACATGACTGAATACGCACGCACACACACTAGAGAATGGATTCAGCTGGTATTCCTACACTCTCTACTAGTGCAAGGTAAGTATGCTTCCCACCCTTTGGGGCTAAATTTGTGGCTAAAATTTTCTATTAACTAATGGGGAGGGGCAGTTTATTGTTTCCGACACAATTTCAATAGTTCCATCTTGCAGAAAATCTAGGGGTTTTACTCCAGGAGAGGACTCTAGGGCTTCCCTGGTGGCTCAAATGATAAAGATTCTGCCTGGAGTGTGGGAGACCCGGGTTCGAACCCTGGGTCAGAAAGATCCCCTGGATAATGAAATGGCAACCCACTCCAGTATTCTTACCTGGAAAATCTCATGGATAGAGGGGCTTGGCAGGGCTACAGTCCATGGGGTTGCAAAGAGTTGGACAGGACTGAGTGACTTCTCTTCACAGAGGACTCTGCTTAAGGTTCACTCACCTTGACCTGGTAATGAAACAGGAGGGAAGGGGGAACAGCACAACCNGGCAACCCACTCCAGTATTCTTGCCTGGGAAATCCCATGGACAAAGAGCCTGAAGGGCTACAGTCCATGGGGTCTCAAAGAGTCAGAAATGACTGGCGACTAAACAGCAGCAACCTCAAGAGGGGAGCAGTTTTGACAAGAGTTTTCATATTGAGAAGGTATCTGGGGAGGTTGTTTATCCTCTTTGTCTGATGAACCCTCCACTTCCTTCTCTAAATGTGAAAAGGCAAAATCGTGTAAGGCCTGGGCCCCAGCTCGATCTGCAATATCTGTTTGTGTCTCTTTTAAAACACAGAGGCCCTCCTTGCATCTCCCATGTAGCAGCAAGCTGGCTTGAGGCGAGCCCCGATAACCAATTGTAACTTTTAAAAAAATCATTTAAAAATAGCTAATTCCTTGGCTCCCTTCACCTGGTAATTACAAATCAGATGCTATCGTTATCTTGAAGCTGCCACAATTAGTTCTCATGTCCTGACCTCTGTACACTGAAAATATGTCATTATTTGAGGCAGTCGGATCTGGTCTCTTCAAGTAAGTGACCTACATAGAATAGATAAACTGCAGGAGAAAATTAGGTGTTACCCAGACGGAAAGTGTACAGTGAATGTCACTTATTAGCATGAATCATCTCGAAGAGTTGTAACAGTGGGCTGTGCACTTCAGAGGAATGTAGAGAAAGAAAACTTGGTTATGAGGTAGGGGCGTGAGTAAGAAAAAAGCGGATGTGCCCCCAAGGACACCTTGCCACCTTCATCCACGGCCATCAATCTGAGCTGTAAAGTTTGAAGATAGGTTTTCTAACCTTAAAACAATGCAGCCTGACTTTAGGTGGTGGTAAGCAAGCAGAATTAATTGCTGTGTGAACAATTTCCTAAGCATTGTTAATTGCATTTCCTGTGGTTAATTGTTTCTCCCATCCCCGCATCATACTAGGAACCTTTCACTGTCAACAGCCGTTTCTCTCCCACAGTGCTGGAAACATAGCAACAGCATCAACCTGTGTCCGGTGGAAATGCCAGACAGACACAGGGTGGTTATTGTCTGGGTGAGAACTATGCAGGGAAGGGAGCGCCTTATGTTTTTGCAAAGGAAGCATTTCTTAGATCCGGACTTTGAAAGGATGCAGGTGTGTGGGACTTGCCTTTCGTGCGCCTCAGTAAAAAGAGCTTACTGAGAACCATCAGATGTAGGTGGGCATTGGGTTTGCTCAATGACCTGGGACGTAGGGAGTTGGCACCAACAGAACAACAAGGACGACAAGAAGGTTATCTGGAGGCTTGAGGCATGCCTAGGAGTGAGGCAAGAGTTTTGCAAGCGTGCTTGTTTGCTTAGCAAAGAAGAGGCAGTGTTCCGAGCTCTGTCTCATTCTGTACTCTGGGGAGGTGTGGGGGTGAGGCAAGTGGGAGGGATTTTAGAGGGAAAGACAGGGAATTGTCATCGTACTTTTCCTAGAGAAGGACCCGATTCCACTGCTACCCCCTGGCTTTTTCCACCATAGGCAGAAAGGTACTCAATGATCAGGAGGAGGGCTGGGAGGGAAAACTATCTTTAAAGTTTGAAATAGTCTGGGAGGTAGGCTTTTCCCGTGGGCCAGTACTACTGCCAACCAGGAGACGCGGGTTCAGTGGCTGGGTTGGGAAGATCCCCTGAAGAAGGAAATGGCAATCTGCTCTGGTACGCTTGCCTGGAGCATCCCATGGGCAGAGGAGCCTGCTGGGCTACAGTCCTGGGGTAAAAAAAGAGTTGGACATGACTTAGTGACTAAACAACAGCAACAAGGAATACTGCAGCTACTGGGGGCTACATGGGTATTTCAGCACAGGTATTTCAGCACAGGTGTAGTCTCAGCTGAACCAGACCAAAAGGCTTAGATTTTGAGCAGTTTGGGGGAAAGGGCATTTGTCAATGCCCCTGGACCACCAGCCTATAAACAACTCCGTCCAGAGAGGAGGGAAGGCCCAGAGGGATAGAGAATACCCTTCACAGTGAGTCCAAAGGGGCATGTTCCCCTTTGCGGGGGCACTTTTGGAAGGTCTGGGCTGTGTTTCCTCCCTTCTCCTCCGCCCAACCATCAGGGATGCTGTCCTACTATCAGCAAGGCAGTTTCCTTTCCACTGGAGGAGGAAACCCAGCTGGCCCAGACCTACTTGCTTTCTGTATTTAGCTAATCCCTGTGGCCTGGGGCAAGCCATTTTTGAACTGCAGCTTCCTTCAAAGGCAGCCGCTTGGAAAATGCACCTGGCCCTCCCCCTTGACATTTGCATTGCTGAATTATCTATTCATATTTTCATTACTTTGTCTCTCCTGCAGCAATGCATCTGCTCGGACTCAATTGGCAACTCCAGCCGGCAGATGGACACACCTTTAACAATGGGATAAGGACCGGCTTACCAGGAAGCGATGATGTGTCAACAATGCCATCTGGAGGCAAAGGTGAGGTTACAGTTGCAGCTTGCCCTCTCGAGGTCATAGGAAAAGTCAGAGCTCCCCCGCCCCCTGGTTCAGGTTTTCTGATCCAAATCTTGGAAGGTATGCAAAAAAGGAGAAAAGGGGAGGAAAAAGAACTGCCCTTTCCAGGTGCCCCTGTTCCAAGCTGTCTGCTGTCCTTGTCTGGGAGCTGGGTTTGGCTGGAGCCGCTGGGAGCTGGCAAGGTGCCGGCTCGGAGCTATGTGCACACCTAAGCTATCTGCAGCGACTGGCACGCTCTGCAGCCACTTGAAAGCATCTCAAGGCCGGGGCAGCGGCAGCAGCAGCAGCAGCAGCTGGGGCAGCAGCAGCAGCAGGAGGAAGTCCTGCCTGATGGGGGAAGCTGAGAGCAGCAGGCGGCACATGCCACTAGACAGGAGCCTCTCCCGAGGGGAGAGATACAGCTTCTCCTGGGAGGAAGCGCCGCCTGGCAAGGCATGAAAGGGAAGGACCCGGAGCGGTTCCACTTTGGGAGAGAAGAGAAAGGAGTTTTGACAACTCAGGAACAAAGCTTCTCTTGGCAGAACATCGAAGGGGGACAATAGGAATGTTTATGGAAGCAATCAGGCAACTGTATTTTTGCAGGAAAAAAAATAGGTGCTAACAAGGTGCTAAGAAGGAGGAGAGAAAACAGAACCGTGGGGAAGTGGGACTGTGGGGCAATTAAAGGACAACAATGGCTCAGCAGTAAAGAATCTACCTGCAGTTCAGGAGCTGGAAGAGATAGGAAGTTGGGTTCAGTCCCTGGGTCTGGAAGATTCCCTGGAAGATGGTATGGCAGCCCACTCCAGTATTCTTGCCTGGAGAATCCCATGGACAGAGGATCCTGGCAGACTACAGCCCATAGGGTCCCAAAAGGTCGGCCAAGACTAAAGTGACTTAGCATGCACGCAGGGCAGCCAATGGCACTATGAGGTGGGTCGGCATGTGGGTAAGGGGAGAAGGATGCTTGATTCAGGACAGAAATCAGGAAGGGAAGAGGTTGCCTGGAAGGGTTATCCAAACACAGAATGTTTCACTCTGCCTCTTAGCTCACAAGGCAGTTCACTCCACATTTAAAAAATACCCTGGAAAGATATTTGAATGATGGGAAGGGAAACATTTATTGGGCACCTATTGTGTGCTAGGTTTAATGCAGTATGACTTCAATAACTCTAAAGGGATAAAATTTATCTCGGAGAAAGAGACCCAGGATGTTTTAGAAATTTACCCCAGGGCTTCCCTGGCAGGCCAGTGGTTGGAAGTCCACGCTTCCACTGCAGGGGGCACGGGTCTGATCCCTGGTTGGGGAAACTGAGATCCCACATGCTGCATGGTGCAACAAAAAAAGAGAGAGAGAGAGAAAAGAAAACAAGAAATTTACCCCACATCAAACAAGTAGGCAGGTACAAATTTGAACTCAGGTCTCTGTCATGTGCATCTTTAGGGGAGCTGTTGGGGTTTTCTGAGATGAGGCATTTTCCACAAAGAAGATTCCGGATTCTAGACTACGGTATACGCCACATAGAGATATGCATTAGTCATCTCTGAGATGCTGATGTTGCTTAAATTACTCCCTGGAGCTGTCCTGGTGCTTCAAGGGTGACTTTTTCATCTTTTGATCCAGGCTTGAAGAATCACTCTCCTCATCTATCCTAATCAAAACACTGAATTACCTCCAAGTAAGCATGAAAAAGTTTTATCTGAGGATGAAATTATGTGCTTTCCATTATCAGGTGACTAAAACCAGACCTGAAAATGAACACTATATTTTGTCTTCACTGACCCAAAAGCCAGGAGCCACATTTCTTGGCCCCAGATTTGTAGTCTGCTCTCCTCTAGGACTGGACACCACCCATGAATGTAACTTGAGTTCCCTTTAGTGCAGTGGTTCTCAGCTGTGGTGTCTTTGCCCCCTAGGGATATATCTGACAAAGTCCAGAGACTTTTTTGATTGTCACTTTTAAAAGAGATGCAACTGGCATCTAGTAGGTAGAGGCCGAGTTACAGGTAAACAGCCTGCAGTGCAGAGGAACGCCTCCCACAGTGAGGAATCTATCTATCCAACATGTCCATGACGCTGCTTTTTGAGAAACACTGCTTTTGGGAGATTCTGTTATGTCTGATCCACAAATGTCCTTTATTCTCCAAATCAACACCCCTTCCTTTGAAAAGAGTGCAGAATATACATTGAAAAGTGAATATGCATATATTTTGCACAGGATATATTTTGTGTATGCATACATACTGAGGTTATACATCCTTTCAAAATAGCAGTTTTCACAAAAGGAAATCCCCAATAGGCATTAACTTCCATAAACGAAGGTCCGCCTCTTCTCCCAGTGTGGTTAAGCTTTGTTTCCAACTCCGACCCGACTTGAGCCTCCCACACCGGCAGGACAGAAGGTCCCCTGAAGAGAATAGCTTCTAAGAGTATGATGTCTCTAAATGAACAAAGGAACATTTTTTATAGTGTCTTGGAAAAGACCAGAATTTTCCCCCTCAGATGCAACCTGCTTTTGAAAACATTGTGTGAGTCACATAACGTCACACACAAAAGAATATTTTCCAAGTGAGTTCTGAGACAGCAAAGGGGTTGCCAAATCATTGTCCAGTGGTTTTTTAAATAATTACTTATTTTTGGCTATGCTGGGCCTTGGTTGCTGCATGTGGGCTTCCTCGAGTTGCGGCGAGCAGGGGCGACTCTTCATTGAGGTGCGCGGGCTTCCCATTGCTGCGGCTTCTCTCGTTGCAGAGCACAGGCTCTAGGCACCCAGGCGTCAGTAGTCGTGGCACGTGGGCTTTGTATTGTGGCTCGTGAGCCTTATTTGCTCCACTGCATGTGGAATCTTCCCGGACCAGGAATGGAACCCCTATTCCCTGCATTGGCACACAGATTCTTATCTACTTGTACCAGGGAAGTCCCTGACCAGTGAATTTTGTCAAGAGAACTCTTATGATAAAGTCTGAGCATTTCAAATTGCTTAAAGCTGAGATAAAACTCAGAACACCTTCTTCTGAACGCCAAAAGAGTACTTTCCCTGTGACCAAAGAGATCACCTCTCTTCCTAAGTTGAAAAGTTTGGTTTTAAAATCGACTCAGAAGGTTTACATTTTCACATACCTGCCTAATACTTTCGAAAGGCAGTGACCCTGGGTTTGAATTTCTTTACTCAGTGGCCCACCTCCTCCGCACTCACCAATTCTATACATTTAGATAACCTAAATCAATTCCAATCGACTACTTCTCCAGTGTTTCAAAGAGACAATCAAGATATATTGGCAATAAGTTAATTAAATACCATCCCCTCTGTTTTTTTGTGCTATACGATAATCCTTCACTCCGATAATGTTTTCATCAAAATCCACCACACATTGCCAGGGAGGTTAATCTTATTAAGCAATTACTGGGTAAGTATCCAGCAGACACAAATTAAAATGTAAGCAAAACACAGGCATGTGAGTCCCATCTAAGATGGCACATTGATAGAGATTTCATTACCTGGTCTTCAGGAGTGTTTACATTGCTCAGATTTGGCAAGGAGTCTAATAGACAGGGCAGCCTACACAGTCGGATACGTTAGTGGAAGCAAAGCACTTGATTAATTAGTTGGGAGAGTATATGTTCTTTGGGCTTTGTCTCCCCTTTTCCATTGGTTGTTGTTCATGGTACTTTTTTTTTTTCCTCCATTCTCTCTTTCAATTAAACCTTAATGTGGTTGATTCGGGTGCTGGATTTCACATCAAGGAAAAGGAGCCCACAGACTGCCAGAATCACTCACCATCTCGAGTGTATTTCTATGTTAAAAGGAATGAACTCATACATCTTCATTACAAGAGCACGGAGCACTTTTTCTATAGATCTGGGATGAGATAAGCCTGGAGAACAAAGATTCAATACAGTGTTCTGACCTGGTCAGATAGCATAAGGGAATCCAGTTTGATTGGCCAGGCCCAGAGGCAAAGTGTACAAGAAGTTTTAAAGGGCACATCATATGTAGCCAATTTGTGCACTGATCTTAAGAAAGAATAAACTCCCAAATAGAATTCCATGGACCATTCTCAAAACCTATCACTCATTTTACATTCAGGGCATCCTCTAGATCCGGGGTCAGCAAACTGTATCTCATGGACCCCATCTGGCCAGCCATCTGTTTTTTCAAGTAAAGCTTTATTGGAATCCAGCCATGTTATTCATTGTCCCTGGCTGCTTTTGCTCTGGAGCAGTGGAGTTAAGTGGGTGCCGCTAAGCTTAGATGGCCCGAAAAACCTAAAATATTTACTATCTGGCCCCTTACAGAAAATGTTGGTGATTGCTCTTGATCATGTACAAACCCATTTCTACTTTCCTTGGAGTTGCCTGTAACTAAGAACTGTAAGAGACCAGGGAGAAAGACCAAACACCAATATATCAGTTTTTCCTTCTTGACCGAGAGTTGGATTTAATATAGTCTTGGTGACTTTGCATTGACAAATGCTCTGTAATATAGGGCTCTGGGGTTCGTCTCACAGGATACCAACACCAGCTCCATCACTTGACAGCTGTGTGAATGCAAACAGGTCAATTTGCCCTCCCTCGGCCTCTTGGGCCATCATCTGTAGAGTGGTACCCCCTCATAAGCTTGCTGTCCAGCATAAATGAGATGTCACTCATACAACACAGTATATGATGTCAGACACTAATAAGAGATCCATGAATATTTGTTGTTGTTCCTGACATCATCATCATGTCTCCCAGTCAGTCCATTTAACAAGCCTCCACGGACTGCCAACTTCTTATGAGGTGCTGTATTTCCCAAAGGCAAAGGTTGCCTTCAGAATGTCAAGGTAGACAATCCTGCCACTTTATCTTTCTTCTTTATCTTCTAAGAATTGGGACAAACCATAATGAGGACTTCTTAACTAGATGCTTGATGAGGTCAGTAGGAAGCAGGACTTCCCGTTCCAAATGACCTACATGCAAAAACAAGCTGGCCAGCTCCTCATCGCGTTATTTGTCTCACTGCAGCTTGAGTTCCATCACTGCCAGCCTGTCTGTTTTAAGCCCCACCATTCTCGGTTTATAACTCAGCTGTAAACATTTATTTGTGCCTGGAGCACATTTCTTTCCTACCCTTTGAAAAAAAAAATCAGAATTTCCAGATGGTATGCAAGTTGGAAAAAAATGGCAAAGACTGTTATTCTGTTTAGAAACATGTTTTTCTACACTTGCCCTTTCAGCAAAAACTTCATAATGATTTTTACTAGTTGGCTTAATGTATGGTACTAGGAGCCAGATTAGCAGGGAGGTTGCTAATTCTTCCTCTGGCTCTCGTCAGCCTCTCAATGAACACAGCCCAGGGTTCCAAAATGATCACTTCCCTACATGGAGCTTTTTCAAAGTCGGTGAAGTTCCCAGAAGGGCAAGGGGTCATTGTGTTTGAGACAGTCGTTACTGCACCTCTACTGGCAGACATAACACCCACAGCCGACATAGCAATGCAACAACTCCCTTCATTCTGGAGGCCATGCCATTCCACCATTGCTAAGAAGGATACCACTTAGTGCATCAAACTGCTTCTGACTGCCCCCTGCGCCCTGTTCCGAGCTGCATACTCCCTGTTGTGCATAGCATCATCATGCGTGTGTGTGTGCCAAGTCGCTTCAGTCATGTCCGACCCTGTGTGACTCCATGGACTCTAACCTGCCCGGCTCCTCTGTTCAGCCCGCCAGTCTCCTCTGTCCATAGGATTCTCCAGGCAAGAATACTGGAGTGGGTTGCCATGCCCTTCTCCAGAGGACCTTCCCTACCCAGGGACTGAACCATCGTCTTTTATGTCTCCTGCATTGGCAGGTGGGTTCTTTACCACTAACACCACCTGGGAAGCCCATCATACCTTGACATAGGTATTAATAATGAGATCCAGTTTCCCTCCCTGCTGCATTTGCCCTGAAATTTCATTGGCACGTTTCTCTTTCAGAGAGACCTGCACACCCAGAGCTTGGTCTCTGCTTGATACATGTCTTTTTGTATCTCTTATACTTAGCCCAGGGTCCAAAATAGCAGTCAGCATAGTGGTTACATATGAGGGCTGCAGAGTCGGTCAGACATGGTTTCTGATCCAAGCTCCAGCCAGCACTTAAGACCTGTGTGACCCTAAGCAAGTCACTTTACTTCTGTGGTCCTCTGGTCTAAAAAAGAAAAAAAAACCCATAAAGGAACTGGAAGATTCCATGGTGAGTTGTAACCAATCTGTCAATTTTAGCCGCTATAAGTAATACTAATGAACTGAACTACGTATTAATACAGAAGCATATTCACCTGAACAATTAGATGTATAAATATCTGTTAACACCCTGAGTGGCAGAGAGTTGGCCATTTTTGTCTAAGATTGAGGTTTCGAAAGATGTAAAAGCCACGTGTAGTTCCTCATGCTGAAGGATTTTATAAAAATCACTGTTGCTAAGTGTGACGTTCTAAAAACTATCATGGGAGTAGTGGACGCTCAGGATGGAAGTCTATTCCCAAGGATTAGCCAGCCAAGAGCAGCGGGCAGGCTTCCAGGCTGCTGCTGACTCAGACAAGCTGGTGAATCTAATGTCCTTAGGTGGATCTTTTCACCTATCTCTTGGTTAAACAGAACCTGCAGATGGTTGTCCTGCTTCCCAAATAAATGGAAACGAGGTGTAATGACTGAAGCAATATTCTGAATTCCACTTTATTTGCGATAGATAAAAATATGTGAGGCAGAATAATCTGCAAGGCAGATTTATGCCAAGGTGCCTCCAGAGTTCAGTTCAAGTTTAGAAAGTATTAATATGAGGCTTCATTTTCCTGGTATGACTAGGAGTCCATTCCCTTTATCACTTGTTTGGGGAATAGTCTCGCTGTTTCCATAAATGAATTATGGCAACATTTTCTGAAATGATTAGCTTCTAATGGGGCTATGGACGGCTGTCGTTTTGTTCAACATCAGTCTTATTTAACTGGCTGGAATTTTAGGTACATGTGTCTGAAATAGGCAGTCGCTTCACATTTCTATGAGCAATCTTCCGTGGAAGTTATAGAGGTAGACTATCCTGTGAAATTGATCATTAGAGTGTTGCCTCTAAAATCCCAGAAATCTCATCTTTAAGCTGGAGGTGAACCAGCCAGAACCAATGTGTCTTAAGCATCTGCTCCGTAGGGCAAAATGATCGTCATCTCTGCTTTTCAGTGAGCAGCTCGTAGATAGGAAGAAGAGCTGGTCATGGAAGCTGCAGCTGGCCATGGAAGCTGCAGCTCTGGCAGTCGCCGGCTGGACTCCACGGTGTTTGCCAGGACTCCCCCCTCGGTCCTTACCAAGACCCCAGGGATGGTGGTGGACTCTCACAGAATGGTTACAGAATGATGTTAAATTCCCCTGTGCCCGATGCTGTCCATGGGACCCTGATTTCAGGCTGCCTAGATAACGGGAATGACAGACACCCCAACTTTAATGTTGACCAGAGATTACCTGACGCCGCAGTTGATGCCTGATAGTTGTTGCATGAATACATGAGTGAATGACCCACCTGACATTACTTGGTACCTTCAAGAATCATTGTTAAATAAATATACAACTGCTTTTCAGTTGTCCACCTAAGCAGCTAGAGTCCCCATCAACACCTGTAGTTTGGGATTAATAGACTTTGCTTTCTCCCACCATCCCACTTTAGTTTATGCCATAAGTTTCCCCCAGGTCTGCAGACATATTGACCACTCATTGTATATGGATTTCAGCTGCTCTGAAAAGTGCCTGTCTCCTTATGGCCCAGTCCCAGCCTAGGCCCTCTGTTGATGTGGTGCATGTATACAATGGGATATTATTCAACCATAAAAAGTGAAATTGGGTCAGTTGCAGAGGTGTGAATGGATCTAGAGTCTGTCATACAAAGTGAAGTCAGAAAGAGAAAAACCAATGTTGTATATCAATGCATAAATGTGGAATCTAGAAGAATGGTACAGATGACCCTATTTGCAGAGCAGAAATGGAGATGCAGATACAGAGAGCAGGCTTGTGGACACAGCAGGGGGAAGAGAGGGTGGGATGAACTGAGAAAGGAGCAGTGACGTGTATATACAGCCATGTGTAAAATAGCTGGTGGGAAGCTGCTGAATAGCGCAGGGCGCTCAGCTCTGTGCTCTGTGATGACTGAGACAGGTGGAATGGAGCAGGTTGGCGGTGGGCCAGAGGACCAGAGGAAGGGGATATATGTATACCTATAACTGAGTCACTTCATTGTACAACGTTGTAAAGCAACTACTGCTGTTGTTGTTCAGTCGCGCAGTCATGTACGACTCTTCGTGACCCCATGGCCTCTAGCATGTCCGCCATCTCCCAGGGTTTGTTCAAACTCAGGTCCATTGAGTCAGTGATAGCATCCAACCATCTCATCTTCTGTTGCGCCATTCTCCTCTTACCTTCAGTTCTTCCCAGTATCAGGGTCTTTTCCAGTGAGTCAGCTTTTTGCATCAGGTGGCCAAAATATTGGAGCTTCAGCATCAGTCCTTCCAGTGAATACTCAGGATCGATCTCCTTTAAGATTGACTGGTTGGATCTCCTTGCAGTCCACAGGACTCTTCATGAATCTTCTCTAGCACCACAATTCAAAAACATTAATTCTTCGGTGCTCAGCCTTCTTTATGGTTCAACTCTCATATCTGTATACAACTACTGGAAACTATACACCAGTTTTAAAAAAAAATAGTGCCTACACTATGCAGCTGATATCATAAATTAGACCACTACACATTTATCCTCCATATCTGTGATAAACAGTTACAGATGTTTTACGGTAGTGCAACAGATAGAAAGATATAAAAGTGCCTAAAAGTCAGAGCCTACCTATGTTATTCTGATAAATCCTCAGAAGCAACCCCATTATGCAACCCCATTATACATCCCCAGATGAGTAGACAGACTTGGAGAAGGGGATGGATCAGCCCAAAGGCATGCAGCTAGTAGTTGTCAGAGCTGGGATTCAAACCCAGGGCTGACCGGCTCCACATGTAACATTGCCCCCTGATAGCTTAGAACTTCTCAGTATGTGGACACCCATCTTGGAGGTAAAGAAAGTGTTTGTTGCTCAGTAGTGTCCGACTTTGCGATCCCATGGACTGTAGCCTGCCAGGCTCCTCTGTCCATGGGATTCTCTAGGCAAGAATATTGGAGTGGGTTGCCATTTCATTCTCCAGGGGATCTTTCTGACCCAGGGATCAAACCCAAGCGTCTGCATTGCAGACAGCGTGTTTACCATCTGAGCCACCATTTCTCTGGAGGTAAAGCTGGAAACAGTAATTATGTTGTTTCCTTGTTGAGTGTCTCTCAGTGGCATCTTCTTAGGGATTAGCCATACTTCTGATTCTGGAACAGCTGGCACAGCTCCAGGAGCCCAGGTTCAGATCCTTGTTTGTGGGACTGGGAGCCTGGTTGGGGCTGCTGGCCCCTTTGACCTCAGAGGCTAGCACAGACTTTCCAGACAGCAGCCCAGGGATCTGACCCTCAGGGATGGAGTCACTGGGATGGTTCCTCACATCAGCAATAGTAGTTTACAAAACCATCTTTCCTTTTTATCTCTTGAGTAGCAATATTGGTGTATTTTTCTTCCTTTTTTATTATTTTTAAAATTACCCAAGTTATATGCATTCATTTAAAAGATTCTTTTAAGTATGTAGAGTCTTTTTTTTCCCGTTGGTTATAAAGACTATTGGTGTAACAATTGGCAAATTTGAATAAGATCTATAAATATATGTGTTTAGTTGTATCAGTGTTATTTTTCTATTTTTGATAACTGCACTATGGTTCTGAAAAAGAATGCCCTTGTTTTCAGGAGAAACACATGGAGATATTTAGAGGAGTAACCTGTTTACAACTTAACTCTGAATGTTTCAGTTAAAAAAAAAAATTTATATAGAGAGAAAGCATGAGTGTGTATAATATTTTTGGAGTCTGGGTGAAGGAGATGCAGGGATCTTTGTACCAACTTTTGAAATTTTTCTGTAAATCTGAAATTATTTCAAAATGAAAAATTTGGACTTCCCCCAATGGCTCAGTGGTAAAAGAATATGCCTGCAATGCAGAAGACATTCAGAAGACCCAGGTGTGATCCCTGGGTTAGCAAGAGCCCCTGGAGAAGGAAATGGCACCCCACTGAGTATTCTTGCCTGGAAAATCCCATGGACAGAAGCGACTGGCGGGCCACACTCCATGGGGTCACAAAGATTCACTCATGAGCAACTAAACAACAACAAAATATATATATATATATATATATATATTTATTTATATAGATATATATGGGGAAATATATATATTAAAACTAAGATTGTGGCATCTGGTCCCATCATTTCATGGCAAATAGATGAGAAAACAATGGGAACAGTGACAGACTTTATTTTGGGAGCTCCAAAGTCACTGCAGATGGTGACTGCAGCCATGAAATTAAAAGACGCTTGCTCCTTGGAAGAAAACTTACGACCACCCTAAAAAGTGAAAGCAAAAGTTGCTCCGTCGTGTCCGACTCTTTGCAACCCCATGGACTTATCATGGAATTCTCCAGGCCAGAATACTAGAGTGGGTAGCCTTTCCCTTCTCCAGGGAATCTTCCCAACCCAGGTCTCCTGCGTTGCAGGTGGATTCTTTACCAGCTGAGCCATAAGCAAAGCCCAAGAATACTGGAGTGGGTAGCCTATCCCTTTTCCAGGGGATCTTCCTAATGCAGGAACCCAACTGGGTCTCCCACAATGCAGGCAGATTCTTTACCAACTGAGCTATCCAACCTAGGCAGCATATTAAAAAGCAGAGACATTACTTTGCCAATAAAGGTCCGTCTAGTCAAAGCTATGGTTTTTCCAGTAGTCATGCATGGATGTCAGAGTTGGACATAAAGAAAGCTGAGGATTGAAGAATTGATACTTTGGAACTGTGGTGTTGAAGACTCTTGAGAGTCCCCTGGACTGCAAGGAGATCCAACTAGTCCATCCTAAAGGAGATCAGTCCTGAATATTCATTGGAAGGACTGATACTGGAGCTGAAACTCCAATACTTTGGGCACCTGATACAAAGAACTGATTCATTGGAAAAGACCCTGATACTGGGAAAGATTGAAGACAGGAGGAAAAGGGGATGACAGAGGATGAGATGGTTGGATGGCATCACCAACTCAATCAACATGAGTTTGAGTAAGCTCTGGGAGTTGGTAATAGACAGGGAGGCCTGGCAAGCTACAGTCCACGGGGTCACAAAGAGTTGGACATGACTGAGCAACTGAACTGAACTGATGGGGAAAAAGTGAAAACCCCTGTTTGCAAAAGCATACTTCAGTTTCGCATCTGGGAAGCTTACTTTGAAAACAATCACTAGTTTGTTAAAAGGGATGTAACCTTCACTTTCTGATAACCTCTCCCCTGCAGACACCACACAACACACGCGTCTTTGTAGCACAAAACAGGAGACAACCCTCCTGGCTCACTCTGTAGACCACAGCAGGCTAGGGTGGAATGCACCTTAAGATATTTTGGGGTCATACTACTCTTATGTAAACAAGATCAATGAGACCTGAGAGCTAACCTGCCTAGAACTAGCCACCTTCTTAATAGCAAGGATGGGAGGTCAACAAAATAATTCCTTTACACCCCTGTTCCTTCCACAAATGATTCAGAGTCATAAAGCATCAGGATGAGAACTCTAAACTTTGGGTTGTTAATCTAAGAACTTACCCACTAGACTCCAGCTGCCCTGGCTCATTGTTTTGTTTATAAGATTTTATATAAAAGATAAATTAAAATCTGACTCATGATTTTTCAAAAGGATTCATAAAGAAATTTTGTTTAGATACTTTTGTTTAGATACTTCTGTTTTGTTTAGATAAATGTCCCCATGGAGCTTTGAAAAGAGAATTTTATTAAAAAAAAAAAATCAGTTTCCATGTAACCTTTCAAAGTAAATCTTCCTTAAAGCTCTCATTTCACTCAGTATTCATAGGGATTAAGTTAAAATACCCCATCAGATGGGCAGATAAAACTTGATTCAGTTCAACAGGCATTTATAGATTACCCGTGACTTGCCAGGTGCAAGCTGCTGAGAACCCAGAGATGAATTTGCGGCTCTGCCTGACCTCAGAGAGCACAGTGTCTAATAAGGGAGACTTAGGAAGGCCAACCTAGACAGCACATTAAAAAGCCGAGACATCACTTTGCCGACAAAGGTCCGTCTAGTCAAAGCTGTGGTTTTTCTAGTAGTCGTACAGATGTGAGAGTTGGACCATAGAAAATGTTTAGCACTGAAGAATCAGTGCCTTCGAATTGTGGTGCTAAGAGGACTCTTGAGAGACCCTTGGACAGCAAGGAGATCAAACCAGTCCATCCTAAAGGAAATCAACCCTGACTGATGCTGAAGCTAAAGCTCCAATACTTTGGTCACCTGATGCGAAGAGCCAACTCACTGGAAAAGATCCTGATGCTGGGAAAGATTGAAGGCAGAAGAAGGGGGTGACGGAGGATGAGATGTTTGGGTAGCATCACCAACTCAATGGACATGAGTTTGAGCAAGGTAGTGCTCAAGATAGCTCCAGGAGATCGTGAAGGACAGGGAAGCCTGGCAAGCTGCAGTCCCTGGGATCGCAAAGAGTCAGACACCACTTAGAGACTGCATGACAACTAGGAAGGCAGACGAAATCAGTGTAGTCCCTAATAACAGTGCTGCAGTAGAGTTAAGTGTAAATGCTGCGGAGACAGAGAAAGAACCTATTCATCTGGTGGGAGGCAGGATGTAAAGGACAAAAGAGCTTCAGTGTGAAGGTAAAGCTGACAGGATCTTTATTTCAGTGTTAACCCAAGAAAGCAGGCTTCTCAATAAAGTAATCTAATCAGAAAGATGGCCACACTGGCTCCTAGAAGGTTCCACCAAAAGTCAGTAATGGAAACAGAGCCTGACTCCCAGTTTTAAACTTGTTCCCATAGTTCTCTTAAGAGAGTTAGACTCTCCCTTCTCTCTTGATGGATAGATGAATAGGTAAGTAGGTAGATACATGCATAATATGTAAATATATACGTGCATGTCACATATATACACATTGTTTCCTTTTGGAAATTCTTTACTCTGAAAAGAAAGACAGATGTTTTCCCTTATAGTTCCATTATAGTTTTTCATTCTTGTATTTAATTAATGTAACTAGCATTTATTTTATTATTAGTCTGCTCAGCACCTTCTTTGTGTACTTTCATGTGTTACTCTCAGCCTATGAGATAGTTACTATTATCATTCCCATCTTAACAAAAAGACAGTGAAGGCCCAGAGAGGTTAGGCAGATTTGTGGAGGTCACACAGCATGCAAGAACCAGAGCCAGGATTTGAACCCAGTTCTATCTGACTGCAAAACCTTTAGCCCCAGGTACACTGCCTCCTTTAGTGGATAGGGCATGGGGAGGGAGCATCTAGAACCCGGGGATGGGGGGGTGACTACTGAGAAAGCAGCCTGTCGCCACTGGTGGGAGCAGCGGTTACTGACATCAATGTCCTGAAGTCAGGGTCTCATGAAAGGGGGACCCCACTGCTTTCAGCCCTGAACCAAACCCCTGAGGCTCCTTGCAGGAACTTCTCCCTCACAGCCACTCTTTGGAAACCAGCTCCCTTTGCCATCTCTGGCATCCTCACTTGGTTTGATATTATCAAAATCCGTTTAAGTTTCAGCAGCAGATTAGCAGGCTCATGGGTGCCTATTTCCAGCTTGCTTTTCATATCCTGTCATTAACCCAGCAACCCCTGAAAACCCAACAGACGTGAGGGAAAGTTCGTTTTATTAAGTGTAAAGATGAATAATTTCTTTAAAATTCTTTCATTTTTAATGCGTTTCTTTAACTTGTTGCCAAACTATGAATGATTGCTGGGCTTACATGTGGTCTTTATAGAGGTTTGTAAACTGTTCCCCAGAGGTTTTTTTTGTTTGTTTGTTTGTTTTGCATTACTTCCTTACTGCATCCTTTTTATTGTATCCTTCTTCCAAAAGGTCTTAACTGGGGGGAAGGGAAGCCCATTAAAAGCAACATTTTAAAATACAAATGTATTTCTATTTTATAATCATCACAGCTTCTGATCAAGTGATTCCTCCTGGGTATGTCATTATGTCAGCAAAATAAACACCCCTCTATTGAGTCTTGGTGGTGGTGGTAGTTTAGTTGCTAAATCATGTCCAACTCTTGCAACCCCATGGACAGAGGACCCGACAGGCTACATACAGTCCATGGGTTTTTTCAGGCAAGAATACTGGAGTGAGTTACCATTTCCTTCTCCACTATTGAGTCTTAGATAATTTTTATTTAGTGCTTGTTTCATGCCAAAAAGTACTCTAAGAGCATAGATTAAGTCATTAAATTCTTTTAACAACCCTATGAAATAAATAGTAATAATGTCTCTATTGTGCACGTGAGGGAACTGAGGCCCAGAGAAGGATTCCCCTAGCGAGTGTCACAGCTGGGATTTGAACCAAGGCGGTCTCAGTCCAGAGTCT
Source organism: Neotragus pygmaeus (assembly GCA_006410875.1). Classification (NCBI taxonomy): domain Eukaryota; kingdom Metazoa; phylum Chordata; class Mammalia; order Artiodactyla; family Bovidae; genus Neotragus; species Neotragus pygmaeus. Next base: position 459,092 of record SJYV01032113.1, on the reverse strand, counting down.
CCGCTCTTAGACGTGGTGCAGGGTCCCTCCAACTCCACAGTCTGTTAGGTCACATGAAAATGTTTGGGGAACATGTCATCGAGTCCCCATCTAAAGAGCTGAACCACGGAACTCACCAGTTTCTTTTCTTCCTAACAGTGTTTTGTGATGGAAGCTTCCCAACTTCCTGTGGAAGCCCATTCCCTATTCTAGAGGTCAAGTGTGTCCTCTTAAGGTCCAAACCAAGGTATCTCCTACTTTATGTGAAGCCCCTGTTTACTTTGTATTTGCTCCACTATTGAACTATTATAAAGGGGGGAAAAAAAATAACTTTACACCCTCAAGTCACTCTGTGGTTTCTCTTTTATAATTTAGATATAGAAAACCTTCAGGATCCAAGAATGTCACCTCTCCATTTTCCAGATGGAGAAGCTGTCATTTATGAGTCATTTATGAGTTTTATCTTGACTGCAGTGGCCAGATAGTAACAGAGCGGGGTGGCTAAGTCACTAACTCTTCAGGCCAGTCTTCTGCAACTGCATGATCCCTCCTGACCATCCAGACCTTTTGCAATGGATTGTGGCCAAGTACAGATGAATATATTCAGAGGAGTCCATGCATTCCAGAAGGCAGGAGGGAGCCTGCTTCCCCTGCTTTGCCTTTCAGGCTGAAGTTTTCAGATCCACAAGGCCACCAAAGTGATCAATCGAAAAATGAAAAGACCCTCAAAACCCAAAATGTCTTCACTTCTTTCTGTATTTGATTTCAGCTGGTTTAGAAGATCTTAAGAAGATAGGATATTGTGCTTTTATATTTCAAGTTTAGAATCCATTTGAAGGAATCACAAATGGCCTATCTGAAACCAGCTTCCAGCAAGGTTTTATTCCCATTTTAGAGAGGAGATTAATGAGGCTCTGGGAAATCAATTAACTTGCTCTTCTGGGGCAACTACTAGTAACTTCCAGCTTTTTTTAAATTCTGCATTTGTAAAGCAAAACACCCTCTGAAGTGCAGGTGACCCTGGCTGGTTTGTTGTTATTAAGAAATCCTCTTTTAAAGTAGGATTTTCTGAAACTCCTATTACTAAAGTTCTGAAGGATGCTGAGTATGTGCAACCAATGGTTTCTATGTAGGTGATTTCAAATAATGCAACAGAGATGCGCCAGTGTCAACATGTGAGGGGTGTGGTTTCCACATGGTTCTTAAGTCCCTCCCTCAAGCAGGGAAGGAGTGAAGAAGTGAACTCACTCAGTCGTCTCCAACTCTTTGTGACACCATGGACTGTAGCCTACCAGGCTCCTCCATTCATGGGATTCTCCAGGCAAGCATACTGGAGTGGGTTGCCATTTCCTTCTCCAGGGGATCTTCCTGACCCAGGGATCGAACCCAGGTCTCCCACATTGCAGGCAGACGCTTTACCGTCTGAGCTACCCGGGAAGCCGCTAGCGGCAGCATTGGGTCAGCCTGAGGGCAAGCCAGCATTTTCTGTTCAGTTATTTTATTTACTTTGGACTGATTTTTATTCACTGATGTCTCTTTTTTTTTTCTTTTTTAATTTATGAGACTGTCAGAGTATATTGGACTTGTTTGTGGCTGGAAAGAATAATTAAAGGCTGCACGAATTACATTTCATGCCAAATTAACATCACTCCCCGCTCTCCTGCTGATGATTTAACATCCCAGTCACATTTGGGGTGCTGGAAGCTTTACATGTACTTGTCAGAGTGTAGCTCTTACGATAGTTGATCAGTAAAGAGCAGTCACAGAAGTTCAGGAAGCATTGCGCCAGTGTTTCGGATGCCCTGGGGTATGCGTTCCTGTGTTTCCTATTTAAAGCTGAAATGGTTTGTTTTGGTTTCCGCCTGCCCCGTGCGCAGGCTTTCTGTAGTCATCTTGAGCAGGGGCTGCTATCTAGTTGTGGTGCTTGGGCTTTACATTGTGATAAATTCTCTTGTTGCAGAAAACAGGTTCGGGGACGCAGGCTTCAGTAGTTGCAGCACGTGGGCTCAGTAGTTCTGGCGCACAGGCTCAGGGCTCCACAGTGAGTGGGATCCTCCTGGACCAGGTGTCAAATCCGTGTCCCTTGCATTGGCAGGCAGATTCTTAACCACCAGGTGACCGGGGAAGTCCCCCAAAATCTAAATGGTTTAAGCTGTGACCTGAAGAGAAATTTGCCATGAGTTTCATCTTTATATATATGTGTGTATTGTTAAATCCTAGCATGTAATCAGTCGGAAAAGTAGAGCCAAATAATGGGTACGCATGTCACCGACTTGATGTCAATTCCTATTTTCCAGTGCCCTGGTCCTTGAAGAACAGCAGCATAGACAGTGGTGAAGCAGAAGTTGGTCGGCGGGTGACCCAAGAAGTCCCACCAGGCGTGTTTTGGAGATCGCAGATTCACATCAGTCAACCCCAGTTCTTAAAGTTCAACATCTCCCTTGGGAAGGATGCTCTCTTTGGTGTTTACATAAGAAGAGGACTTCCACCGTCTCATGCCCAGGTAGGACCATGCTTGATACAGCCATGAGTTTAACAAATACCACTGCACACCCACTGAGGCAGCTATAACGAGAGGATGGACAATAACAAGTGTTGGTGGAGATGTGGAAAAATTGGAACCCTCATACATGGTCTGTGGGAATGTAAAATGGAGAGCCACTCTGGAAGGAATTCAGTAGTTCTTCAAAAAGTTAAACAAAGAATTACAGTATGACCCAGCAATTCCATTACTAGATATATTCCTAGGTGAAAAACTTTCTCATTTAAAAACATAAATGTTCATAGCAGCATACATAAATGTTCATATATAAATGTTCATAGCAGCATTTATTCATAATAGCTCATAAGTGGAAGCAACCCAAATGTCTTATCAATTGGTGAATGGAGAAACAAAATGTAATCTCTCCATACCGTGGGATATGATTAAAACATAAAAGGGGATGAAATTTTTAAAAATAAGAATGAAATATTGTTACATGAATGAATCTTGAAAATGTTTTGTTAAGTGAAAGAAGCCAGGTACAAAAGGTTACACAGCATATTTGTTGTTCAGTTGTTCAGTCGTGTCTGACTCTTTGCTACCCCGTGGACTGTAGCACTTCAGGCTTCCCTGTCCGCTATCTCTCAGAGTCTGCCCAAGCTCATGTCCATTGAGTCAGTGATACCATCCAACCATCTCATCCTCTGTCATCCCCTTTTCCTCCTGCCCTCAATCTTACCCAGCATCAGGGTCTTTTCCAATGATCCGACTCTTTGCATCAAGTGGGCAAAGTGTTGGAGCTTCAGCGTCAGTCCTTCTGATGAGTATTCAGGGTTGATTTCCTTTAGGATTGACTGGCTTGATCTCCTTGGAATCAAAAGGACTCTCAGGAGTATTCTTTAGCACTACAGTTCGAAAGCATCAATTTTTCGGTGCTCGGCCTTCTTTATGGTCCAACTCTCACATCCCTACATGAATACTGGATAAACCATAGCTTTGACTAGATGGACTTTTGTAGGCAAAGCAATGTCTCTATTTTTTAATATACTGTCTAGGTTTGTCATAGCTCTCCTTCCAAGGAGCAACAGTCTTTTAATTTCATGGCTGCAGTCACCATCTGCAGTGATTTTGGAGCCCCCCAAAATAAAGTCTGCCACTGTTTTCATTGTTTCCCCATCTATTTGACATGAAGTGATGGGACTGGATGCCATGATCTTAGTTTTTTGAATATTGAGTTTTAAGCCAGCGTTTTCACTCTTCTCTTTCACCTTCATCAAGAGGCTCTTTAGTTCCTCTTCACTTTCTGCCATTAGGGTGGTGTCATTTCTATATCTGAGGTTATTGATATTTCTCCCAGCAGTCTTGATCCCAGCTTGTGCTTCATCCAGCCCAGTACATATGAGTTACTCTGCATATAAATTAAATAAGCAGGGTGACAGTATACACCCTTGATGTACTCCTTTCACAGTTTTGAACCAGCCCGTTGTTCCATGTCCAGTTCTACCTGCTACTTCTTGACCTGCATACAGGTTTCTCAGGAGGCAAGTAAGGTGGTCTGTTGTTGCCACCTCTTTAAGAATTTTCTACAGTTTGTCGTGATCAACACAGTCAAAGGTTTCATTGACTTATAGTCAATGAAGCAGAAGTAGATGTTTTTCTGGAATTCTCTTACTTTTTCTGTGATCCAGCAGATGTTGACAGTTTGATCTCTGGTTCTTCTGCCTTTTCTAAATCCAGCTTGTACATCTGGAAGTTCTTGGTTTTCATACTGTTGAAGCCTAGCTTGAAGGATTTTGAGCCCTATCTTGTTAGCATGTGAAATGAGCACAATTGTGCAGTATTTAAATATTCTTTGGCACTGTCCTGTGAGATTGAAATGAAAACTAACCTTTTCTAGTCCCCTGGCCACTGCTGAGTTTTCCAAACTTGCTCAATAGAGTACAGCACTTTCACAGCTTCATCTTTTAGGATTTGAAATAGCTCAGCTGAAATTCCATCACCTCCACTAGCTTTGTTCATAGTGATGCTTCCTAAAGCCCACTAGACTTCACACTAGTGAGTGACCACACCGTTGTGGTTATCTAGATCATTAAGAGCTTTTTTNTTCATGGCTGCAGTCACCATCTGCAGTGATTTTGGAGCCCCCCAAAATAAAGTCTGCCACTGTTTTCATTGTTTCCCCATCTATTTGACATGAAGTGATGGGACTGGATGCCATGATCTTAGTTTTTTGAATATTGAGTTTTAAGCCAGCGTTTTCACTCTTCTCTTTCACCTTCATCAAGAGGCTCTTTAGTTCCTCTTCACTTTCTGCCATTAGGGTGGTGTCATTTCTATATCTGAGGTTATTGATATTTCTCCCAGCAGTCTTGATCCCAGCTTGTGCTTCATCCAGCCCAGTACATATGAGTTACTCTGCATATAAATTAAATAAGCAGGGTGACAGTATACACCCTTGATGTACTCCTTTCACAGTTTTGAACCAGCCCGTTGTTCCATGTCCAGTTCTACCTGCTACTTCTTGACCTGCATACAGGTTTCTCAGGAGGCAAGTAAGGTGGTCTGTTGTTGCCACCTCTTTAAGAATTTTCTACAGTTTGTCGTGATCAACACAGTCAAAGGTTTCATTGACTTATAGTCAATGAAGCAGAAGTAGATGTTTTTCTGGAATTCTCTTACTTTTTCTGTGATCCAGCAGATGTTGACAGTTTGATCTCTGGTTCTTCTGCCTTTTCTAAATCCAGCTTGTACATCTGGAAGTTCTTGGTTTTCATACTGTTGAAGCCTAGCTTGAAGGATTTTGAGCCCTATCTTGTTAGCATGTGAAATGAGCACAATTGTGCAGTATTTAAATATTCTTTGGCACTGTCCTGTGAGATTGAAATGAAAACTAACCTTTTCTAGTCCCCTGGCCACTGCTGAGTTTTCCAAACTTGCTCAATAGAGTACAGCACTTTCACAGCTTCATCTTTTAGGATTTGAAATAGCTCAGCTGAAATTCCATCACCTCCACTAGCTTTGTTCATAGTGATGCTTCCTAAAGCCCACTAGACTTCACACTAGTGAGTGACCACACCGTTGTGGTTATCTAGATCATTAAGAGCTTTTTTGTATAGTTCTGTGTATTCTTGCTACCTCTTCTTAATATCTTCTGCTGTTAGGTCGATACCATTTCTTTCCTTTATTGTGCCCATCTTTGCATGAAATGTTCCCTTGATATCTCTAATTTTCTTAAAGAGATCTCTAGTTTCTCATTCTGTTATTTTCCTTATTTCTTTGCATTGTTCACTTAACAAGTCTTTCTCATCACTTCTTGCTGTTCTTAGAACTCTGCATTTAAATAGGTATATCTTTCCTTTTCTCTTTCACATCTCTTCTTTTCTCAGCTATTTGTAAAGCCTCCCCAGACAACAATTTTGCCTTGTTGCATTTCTCTTTCTTGGGGGTGGTTTTGGTCACCGCCATATGACTCTATTTATGTTGTCTGGAAAATCCATAGAGACAAAAGGAGAAGGAAATGGCAGCCCACTCCAGTACTCTTGCCTGGAAAATCCCATGGACGGAGGNGATCAATTCTTCGTCACTCAGCTTTCTTTATAGTTCAACTCTCACATCCATACATGACCACAGGAAAAACCATAACCTTGACTAGATGGACCTTTGTTGACAAAGTAATGTCTCTGCTTTTTAATATGCTATCTAGGTTGGTCATAACTTTCCTTCCAAGGAGTAAGCGTCTTTTAATTTCATGGCTGCAATCACCATCTGCAGTGATTTTGGAGCCCAGAAAAATAAAGACAGCCACTGTTTCCACTCTTTCCCCCTCTATTTCCCATCAAGTGATGAGATCAGATGCCATGATCTTTGTTTTCTGAATGTTGAGTTTTAGGCCAATTTTTTCACTCTCCTCTTTCACTTTCATCAAGAGGCTCTTTAGTTCCTCTTCACTTTCTGCCATAAGGGTGGTGTCATCTGCATATCTGAAGTTATTGATTTCTGCCGGCAATCTTGATTCCAGCTTGTGCTTCTTCCAGCCCAGTGTTTCTCTTGATGTACTCTGCATATTAAATAAGCAGGGTGACAATCAATATACAGCCTTGATATACTCCTTTTCCTATTTGGAACCCGTCTGTTGTTCGACGTCCCATTTCTGTTGCTTCCCGACCTGCATACAGATTTCTCAAGGGTCATTGCTCTATGCCAATTGCTACATGCTTTTTATATATATTTATGAATTATATATTATTAGCATATGGTATCTTATATTAGTATGTATTTTATATGTATTGATAGCATCAGCCAGTTCAGTTCAGTTCAGTTCAGTTGCTCGGTTGCATCCGACTCTTTGCTACCCCATGGCCTGACTGCAGCACACCAGGCTTCCCTGCCCATCACCAACTCCCGGAGCTTGCTCAAACTCATGTCCATCGAGTTATTTATATGTATAGTATATTGCATACCATGTATCTATGGGAGAAGTATTGTTATTTTGCTTACTTGTTGATGAGGACTCTGAGGCACAGAGAAGTTAACTAATTTCCTCAAAGTCACACAGCTAGTAACGGGTACAGCCCATCCAGCCTGCATGACCGCTAGTAGTTTTCAGGATCTGCGGTTCCAAGTTGGAGCACATTTATAAAATTGAATATATTTACTAGGAAGAGATGGAAAACTGTTTTCTTTTCTGCCATCTCTCGTCCCTCCCAGCAAAAAATAACTGAACATAAAAAAATGAAATAGTCTTTATGTTAAAGAGGGATGTTTAAGCTTCCATCAGGGAGCATGTATAAGTGCTAAAGTGGACCTCTGTCATTATATGTTAAAAGGAAAATATAATTATGGATTTGTGATATATTTTTACGCATTGGGACTGCAAAGTCTTATGTAATGTGTGATTATGTTATTCAACTTTTGATCCTTGAAGTGTCCATTTTTTTCCAGTTCTGTGTTGTATGTAGGGAGCAGGGGAGTTGATCAGTTACTCAGTAGTTTAAGCACTTTCTGCACTGGATCTCTCTGTGGGAGGAATGTAGTGAGAACTGGGACTGACTGCGTCGCTCCTCTTACTCAGAAACTCTGACTTGGGTTACGTATTGGTCTGTTTGTGCTTCACTACTGGCAAACAGGATCTGATCAGACTGAACTTCCTGTAGAATAATTCACAGAAAAGCTATTTATGGCTTCTTAATCTTCCCGATCTGAACTAGCAACTTAGGGTAAAGAAGAGTGTTGAGGAAGTCGTGCATAGGATAAAAAAAAAAAAAAAGGAAGAAGAAAGAAAAAAAAGAAATGAAAAGGTCAGAATGATCACCATCCTAGATGTCCTTTAGAGGAGGAAACTATTCAAAATCACAGGCTGAGGTATATACTGTATTTGTGTCTCATATGTTAAAATCTAACAGAGGATGGGGGAAAAAAAATCCCCAAAGCTTCTTAATTCTAAGATGGAAAACTTCTGCCTTCCTTTTGAGACTTATTCAAAAAGCTTAGCTGAGTGGTTTAGAGTCAGATCACCTGGGTTGAAATTCTGCTTCTTCCCCTTCCTAGTTGGAAATCTTTGTGCCTCAGTTTATCTTTGAAAGGTTAGCTGAATTAATACATGTAGACAAGTGCTTGGCTCTAAGTAAACACTTACAAATATAATAATCGTATGATTAGAATAACAATAAGTGATAATAATATCAGCTGTTATTATTTTAGAAGGAAATTTTTTCCCCTCACAGTTCAATTTAATTCATCAAATACTGGTTGTTTCCTTTCTAGAGGCCCACAGTTTGTGCTTGGAATCCGATCTGCTGGAGCTACCATCCATTTAAAAATTTTTATTTTGATTTTATTTTTTAAATTTTGTCTATGCCACATGGCTTGTGGGGATCTCAGTTCCCTGACCAGGAATTGAACCTGGGGCCACAACAGTGAAAGTGCTGATTCCTAGCCAGTAGGCCACCAGGGAACTCCCTCAGGGCCACTGTTTTAACCCTATTTGAGTTGTGTGTTGGGCTAGGAAAGAAAGTAGACTTGGAGACTAAAGACTCCTAACTTTAGATATCTAACTATCTGATAGCGATGTCTGGTTAACACGGTTCACTTGTGATGTAAAACATGAGCAGATTGCAAATTTTACTGGGTTGAATATCATCTTTCAGAAATTCATGTCCGATACAAACGAATTTATTTACAAAACAGAAACCAACTCACAGTCAGAAAACTTATGGCTACCAAAGGGAAAAGGTGGGGGTGGTATAAATTAGGAGCTTGGCATGAAAATATATACACAGCTATTTTTAAAACAGATAACCAACAAGGACCTACTGTATAGCACAGGGACCGATACTCAATGTCTTGTAATAACCTATAATAGCAAAGCATTTAAAAGAGATATATATTATATATGTATAATATATATATATCTGAATCACTTTGCTGTATACCTGAAACTAGCACAACATTGTAAATCAATGATAATTCAATAAAAATTGTAAAAAATTCATGTCTACCAAGACCTTATTTGGAAATAAGGTCTTTGTAGATGTCATCAAGTTAAAGGAGATCATACTGGACTAGTGAAAGTGAAAGTCACTCAGTCACGTCTGACTCTTTGCAACCCCATGGACTGTACAGTCTATGGACTTCTCCAGGCCAGAAGTCGCTGGAGTGGGTAGCCTATCCTTCTCCTGGGTCTTCCCGACCCAGGGATCGAACAGGGGTCTCCTGCATTGCAGGTGGATTTTTTACTAGCTGAGCTACCAGGGAAGCCCCAGGATGGGCCCTAAATACAATATGAATTGTGTGCTTATAAGAAGAAAGAAATTTGAACATAGAGGCAAAGACACACAGGGGAGAAGGCTACGTGAAGACAGAAGCGAAGACTGGAGAGATGTATCTACAAGACAGGAAACAGCAAGAATGCCAGCCCAACCAGAAGCTGGAAGTGGCAAGAAAGGATTCTTTGAAGGGAGTGCAGCCCTGCCAACACCTTGGTTTTCCTCCTCTAGCCTCCAGAACTGTGAAAGAAAGCATTTGTGTTGTTTAAAGCCATCAGTGTTGTGGTAATTTGTCATTGCACACTCACAAGAAGAGAAATGAAAATTAAAATCACACTGACATGCCATTTTTAACCTGCCAGTTTGATAAAGATCAAAAAGTCTGATAATACATTTAGTTGGCAGATGCATTGGGAAATTTATTGCTGTCATATATTGCTGATGGGAGCATGTGTATAAAGATCCACCTATAATCTCTTTGGAGATAATCTGGCAATTTCTATCACAGTTACAAATGCACATACCTTTTGACCCAGCAATTCCACTTCTAAGATTTATCCTATGTATGAGAAATGTGCATGGAAAACTGTGCGTAGGCAGATTATGCATTGCAATATTATTTGTAGTCACAAAAGATTGGAGACTAAATGTTCCTTGTCAAGTGATGTTTGAACTATAGAACACCTACATTAGCAGTCAGCAAACTCTTTCTATAAAGGGCTGGAAAGTAAATATTTCAGGTGTTGCAGATCATTCGGTCTCTGTTGCAGCTGTAGTTCAAAAGAAGTCACACATTATACAAATGGCCATGGCTATGTTCCAATAAAACTTTATTTACAAAAAAAAAACCAGACAATGGCCAGATTTGGCCCATGGGCCTTAGTTGGCCAGCCTCTGACTTAAGCAATGTAATTATGAGCTGCAAATTAATGAGACAGTTTTCTATGTTTTGTTATGCAATGACTTGCAAGAATAAGTGAAGAAAGGCAAGTTCAGAACAATATGAATTTGTAAGAAAAAAAATACCTGTATAAAAACAATTTCTTTGTATATTCATGGACAGTATAAAGATCAACAAGATAGTTGAGCCCAGTGCTTATTTCTGGTACAGGGAATTGTGTGGCTCAGGAATGCGGTTGGCGGAATATTTTTCTTTGTACCTTTTGAATTCTGACCCATGGTAAATTACCTATTCAGAAAGCTAAGTAAACATTTAAAATTTAAAAAGCTAATGGATTCCTTTTACTACCACAAAGGTATTCACTTCACAGCCAGTGAGCTAAGAAGGGTTTTTATTTTTAGAAATAAAAACATTTTATTTTTAAAGATAAAAAATAAAATTGATTTATTTCTTTTAAAGCAAAAGAAGAATAATTTTTAATACATGAAAATGATATAAAATTCAGGTTTCGATGTTGATAAACTGAATTGAAAGTCAGCTACATTCATTCATTTATGTTTTGTCTATGGCTGTTTGGGGCCTCTAGTGGCAGAGTTGAATCACTGAGGAAGAGGCCTAAAATATTTATTATCTGGCCCTTGACCTAAACAATTTGTAGATCTCTGTTCTAAATTAAAGAACAAGATAATCTTTGGTAGGCTTCTAGAAATAGAATATTTTAACTGAATATCGAATGACCAGGGACTTCCTTGGTGGTCCAGTGGCTAAGAATTCTCCTTGTTCTGCAGGGGATGGGGTTCAGTCCCTGGTCAGGGAACTAAGAACCCACGTGCCTGGAGCAGCTAAGTCCGCGCGTGCCACAACTACAGAGTCAACTCTTCATAGCGACGATGAAAGATCCTGTATGATGCAAATAAGACCTGATGCAGTCAAATAAATTAAAATATACATATTGAGTGACCTGTCCTTTTTCTTTAAAAAAAAACAAAAAACTAAATGGCTCTTGAAGAACTCGAAAGGAGACTGGGAGTTTTCTGGCTTCTTCTTAGAGAAGGTTAGAAAAGCCAGGGCCTCTGTAAACTCGGGAGAAGGCAATGGCACCCCACTCCAGTACTCTTGCCTGGAAAATCCCACGGGTGGAGGAGCCTGGTAGNTCACACACTATGTACTCACTAGACTCTCACTAGACTCTGTACTCACACACTCTACTCTCACTAGACTCTCACTATACTCACTAGACTCTCACTAGACTCTCTATACTCACACACTCTACTCTCACTAGATTCTCACTATACTCACTATACTCTCTATACTCATACGCTATACTCTCCTACCACCAGTGGCAGTGTATAAGTGTTCGTTCTATTTACTTTAACTCCTGTATAAACTGAATATTATCATTGTTTAATTTGTCCATTTGAAAGATAGATATTGTCTTTTAAATGCAGCATTTTCATACCCTGAATTTAATTTTTTTTTAAATACCTACACACAAAGAGAAAAAAAAAGAGTCAGTCTAAGTCACTCTCAACCTACCAACTCAAATTCTTATGGGGCTAGTGTGTGTAAGGTAGCCTAGTCCATCTTGCCAAGTATTTGAAATCCTACCAACCGTGTCGGGTTTGCTTGACCCCAGTTTTAGAAAGGAAGCCGATGAGACTTAAAAGTCGTCATCATCATCTGTCCTGGCAGCAGTACTGGGGATCAAAGGAGATCTCAGAAGCTATTGATGCAAGTGAGACTCTTGGGTGGTGAAGGCAGGGAGCAGGTTTTCTTGACAGTTCGTTACTGATTGCTACCGATATGTCAAGCCAAGTAGAAATCCTGCATGAGAACAAGTCAGTAATCGGCAAGTTAGGTACATGATAACCAGAGTCAACAAGATGCAGTTATTGCTGGGGAGCCCTGCTGGGACTTCACCTTCTCCACAATCCTATTTAGCAAATCTCAAAAATGCCTATTTCATCACTCAGGCTGATGGAGCCATGAGTCCAGTCACTTCCAATGGCAACGTGAAAGTGTGGGGTGGACTTCCAGCTCCAGGTATAAGGGTTTATTAGAAGGAAGTAGTGAGGATTAAATGATGCTAAGATAGAAGCAGATGCTGTCAGCCCCAGCACTTTACTCTAAGATGTGTCTGTGGGATGGGAAGCAAAACTATCCACACATTCATTGAACGATAGAAGGGAACTATTTAAGAGACCACAAAATGCCCCGTGATCATACCAAATAAGTGAGAATATGGCATATTAAGCATGTACAGACCAAGATCAAATGAGCTGAGCAAACATTCCTGTTTGTCCTCATCAGCAGAATTCTCCTAAATGACATTTTTTAAAAGGCAAATTTATAGATGGTGATGAGTGGTGTTAGCTTTTTCCCAGCTCAGGTTATCCCTCTCCAGTTCAGAGCCTTATTTGAAAATGAATTCTCTCTTTCCTTGTCCTCCTCTCTTGCCCAAGCAAGTCAGCTGTACACAGTTTCCATTCGAGATATAACTAACTGCAGCCCTGGGCCGCTGGAATGCCCACGTGTTCTGAGCATCCTGGTTCTGTCACTGTACCCCTATCCCATGCCCATTGCTCAGTCACATAAGCTCTCCTTGGACCTCACTCATCCTGCAGAGCTGTGTTCGGTGATCTTATGGGGATCCCTCCCCATACCAGGTTTGGCTGTCAGCCTGCATAATCACCACATAGCTTTTTTTTTTTTTTTAATTGAAGGATGATTGCTTTACAAAATCATGTTGGTTTCTGCCAAATATCAACATGAATCAGCCATAGGTATATATATATATCCCCTCCCTCTTGAACCTCCCTTGCACCTCCCCCTGGCACCTCTGATCCCACCTCTCTAGGTTGTCACAGAGCCCCAGTTTGAGTTCCTTGAGTCATACAGCAAATTCCCATTGGCTATCTATTTTACATATGGTAATGTAGGTTTCCATATTACTCTCTCCATAAATCCCACCGTCTCCTTCCTCCCCACACCCTGTGTCCATAAGTCTGTTCTCTATGTCTGTATCTCATTGTTGCCCCATAAATAATTTCATCAGTACCATCTTTGTAGAGTCCACATATATGTGTTAGTAGGTGATATTTGTTTTTGTCTTTCTGACTTACTTCACTCTGTATCATAGGCTCTAGGTTCATTCACCTCATTAGAACTGATTCACATGTGTTCCTTTTCATGGCTGAGTAATATTCCATTGTATATGTACCATACCTTCTTTATCATTCTTCTGTTGAAGGACATCTAGGTTGCTTCCATGTTCTAGCTATTGTAAATAGTTCTACAATGAATATTGGAATACATTTGTCTTTTTCAATTTTGGTTTCCTCAGGGTATATGCCTAGTAGTGGGCATTTTAATTTCATTTTAGGAAGGGGCATATTTTTACAGGCATATTTTACAGACCCTTCATCTCCAAAAGAACTTGAGGTATAGAGAAAGAGTTTGCAAAACCAAGAGAACCTTGGTTTCTTCTGTATTGTACTGAAAGTACTTTTGGAAAGGTCTTTCTCAGGAGACCCCTTCTGATTATCTGGTAGCCTTCTACAGGGATGGAAATTGCCATTTAAATCAATGAGTATCCTCCTGGGCAGTCACCAGTCAGGAGAAATCTCAGGAGATTCTTGAGTTTTTCAAGGGACCTGGTATTGAGGAAGGTGTTTGAGGAGGGCACTTGGAATATTTTTCCAAAAAGGCATTGATTTGAGTACATGGAACTCAGGGAGAAAGAGAAAAACAGAGAAAGCAGAAATGAGTAAGAGGGGGCAGTACCAAGCCACATATTTTGACTGGGCAGAATCTCAGAGGTATTGTAATTCAAGAGTTTCAAGTTTTCTAGGCAATGGCCTTTATCTTAAAGTGGAATCTTATGTAGAACCCCATATATAAAACAGGTTGTGACAATTTTATTAGCTATGTTTTATAATGAAAATCTATATTTATTATTATAATGTTTTAATCTGTGTGCATATGTTTCTTATGTATATTTATTATATGTGTTTTAATCTCTGTATACCTGTTTGTAACTATAGTACATAGAGATAGAGACACTGAAAGAGAAACTAAATTCATAAAGTTGGTCACCTGTAGGAATAGTGAGGAAAAAAGGCCTGACAATTAGATTTAAAGAGTATTTTTTTATCCATAATAAAACATTAAAGGTAAGACGAACCCTTCCCCATCTGCAAGACACACACGCATGTGTATACCCATACAGTGACTGAAAGTAAATGTGACACAGTGTTAACATGCATTCCAGTGGTTGAAATATGGGCAGGCTGTCACCGTATTCTTTATACTTTTCTTAATTTTAGCAATCTCTCTCTGTTTAGGAAAAGTGGATCTGTGACCAACTTGAGTCTATTTTGAGTAAAACAAGCATTAAGAGGCTATAGATGATGACTCTAATCTCATATTACTCTCAGGATTCAATTTACTTATGTACTTTGTTTTGTTTGCACAATTTTGAGAAAAATCATAGTAAATGTATATAAGTAGTTTCAAAGAGCAACTGTATTTTTTTCATCATTTCCCTTACAGGGAGAAAGTCTTCAAATAAATTGATCTATGAACTTGAAAGAAGAGAAATACAAAATAATCATTTCAAAGTTAAATAACGTAAAATATCTTAACTATTCACATCTCTTGCCTCAGACACAAAAGTAGAAGGGTTGTGCTGCTGCTAAGTCACTTCAGTCGTGTCCGACTCTGTGTGACCTCATAGATAGCAGCCAACCAGGCTCCCCTGTCCCTGGGATTCTCCAGGCAAGAACACTGGAGTGGGTTGCCATTTCCTTCTCCAATGCAAGAAAGTGAAAAGTGAAAGGGAAGTCACTCAGTCGTGTCCGACTCTTCGTGACCCCATGACCGCAGCCTACCAGGCTCCCCTGTCCATGGGATTTTCCAGGCAAGAGTACTGGAGTGGGGTGCCATCACCTTCTCTGAGAAAGGTTGTACCCCAAACTTAATCTGTGAAACTCTTTATTAAAAAAAAAACAAAAAAACACTGTTTGGAACATGCAACACTTTTTTTTAAGTTGAAATATAATTGGTATACAATATTATGTAAGTTACAAGTGTACGATATAGTGATTCACAATTTTAAAAGACTGTACTCTATTTCAGTTCAGTTCAGTTCAGTTGCTCAGTTGTGTCTGACTCTTTGCGATCCCATGAATTGCAGCACGCCAGGCCTCCCTGTTCATCACTATCTCTCGGAGTTCACTCAGACTCATGTCCATCAAGTCCGTGATGCCATCCAGCCATCTCATCCTCGGTCGTCCCCTTCTTCTCCTGCCCCCAATCCCTCCCAGCATCACAGTCTTTTCCAATATTGGCTGTATTCCTCATGTTTCACAGTATATCCTTGTCGCTTATTTTCTGTGTAATAGATAGTACCTCTTACTCCTCTGCTCCTGTGTTTCCCATCCTCCCTCCCCTCTCCCCACTGGTGACTGCTAGTTTGTTCTCTCATCTGTGACTCTGCTTCTTTTTTGTTCATTCACTAGTTGGTTGTGGTTTTTAGATTCCACATACAAGGGATATCATAGAATATTTGTCTTTCTCTGACTTATTTCATCTCACATAATGCCCTCCGTGTCCATCTGTGTTGCTGCAAATGGCAAAGTTTCCTTCTTCTTATGGCTGAGTAGTATTCCATCATGTGTATGCGTATGTATCTATCAAAGTATGTGTATATACACACACACACATGCACACCGTATATTGATCCATTCATCTCCTGATGGACACTTAGATTGCTTCTATATCTTGGCTATTAGAAATAGTGTGGCTATGAACATAGGGGTGCTGCTACATGTTGCCTTGAAGTTGCATTCCTGGCTTAACATCCTGACATTAACTTGTGTCTCTGCTCTGCCTGGCATTTGGTTGAACAGGATCTCCAGTGGAGTTCCTTATACAACTTTTTCTGAGCAGACACACATCAGGTGGATTCAAAGAAAGCCCAGTGCAGATCTTGAAGTTTCTTGATAAAGGACTGAGTAACAGAAGGTCAAATCTGTGTTCAGAGATATTCAGAAAAGCTTTATTCCAAACTGTTCACAAAAATTAATTGACTTTAGAAATGTTCATTGAAGCCCCTCTTGGTACAGATGTCTGTAGGGAAGCCAAAGTTGTTAGAAGGCAAAAATAACTATTAATTATCTGATCTCTTATAAAAATGTTCCCCACTCATAGATTCCTCCCCCATTTAACATGAATTATAATGATAGCATTATTTGAGGACTACAGTGTTTCATATAAATTATTTTATCTTCACAATCACTTTATGACTGAGGCACTATTAGGAGCAGCCCCATTTTACAGAGGAAAGAACTGAGGCAGAGTTTAGGGTCTCAAAGCTGGTGTGGACCAGACACAGCAGACAGGCACCCCCTTTCCCTCCTGCCAGAGAAAATTCATACTGCTGGCCGTCATTTCCAGGGGCCTCCTGCAGTACAATGTCAATGAATTTGTTGACAGAGTAAAATTACAACTCAATCCCAAGACAAGAATTTCATTAAATCAGAGGAAGTGATGCTGGAGATCTGCTTCTGAGTGCCAGGGGGACTTGGTCACCGTGAATTCGGCCAAGGCAGCACAGTTAACTCCCGTGGCAGAGAGAAGCGGCCAGGAAGTGGCGCGATTGGCACTTCTAAGAGGGCGGCTGTAATAACGTGAAGAGGGGTCCTGGAAGATGTGATGAAGACACCCAGTATGTTTGCATTTGTTTGTGTGGCGCCAGTCAGGCTACAGTGACGCTGCGTTGTTCTCAGATAGTTTATCAATTTTGACATGCACACGATGCTCATCTTTTGACATCTCTGAAAACAGGGTGCGTTTTGCAGTCAGTATAGCGGAGAGACAATGAAATGTTGGTTGTCACATGTTTGCGTATACAGGAAAGCTCAGTGTTTATTCTAATAATTAGAGTGTAGTGGCAAACTTAACCTGAACATTCCTAAATATGAGATAAAAATACTTTCATAGTTGCAGTTTTATTGTTCAAGGTAGATTCCAAATCGGTCATTTTCCCTTTTGTTCAGAGCATCCATTTTAAGTGACCTTTTATTAATTCCAAATACGCTCAGATGAACCCGATCCTATTGTTTGTGTATGTCGAGTCAGGGTGGGTATTTAAATATAATTTTTAAAATATATAGTTACACAAATAAAAATAAAGTTTAAGCAGACATTCTGTGAAATGCCTATGCAGCTGTTCCAGACACAGATGAGCATGGGATAAGGGTTCAAACCAGGCCAGATGGGCAGATCCAGTATTTGCAAGCTGTGCAACCTTGGGCAAATCCCTCAGCCTCTCTGTGCTTGGTTACTTCATCTGTAAGATGAAGATAATAATATTACACATTCATAGCTTTGTTGTGAGATGTAAATGAGATAATCTTTATAAAGCATTTACAACTGTGTTGGCACAAAGAAATTATATCAGCTGTTATATTTTTCAAAGCATCCATAATGCAAACAAAGCAAAATAAATTCCAACAGTTTTATTAAAAGATAACTTTTAATTGTTGTAAGAGCAATATATCATGATAGGAAAAACAGAAAACATTAAGATTTTTAGTATATTTGTAGTATATCTTCTGTTCACATACAGTAATCATTTTTACAAAGTTGAGTCTTGTCATACATACTGTTTTTACCCTGAATTTTTGCATAATGATAAGTAGGAAACATCTTTCTATATCTGAATATTCTTCCATAAACTCATTTTAAATGCCTCACAAATAGCTCATTCTATACTTGAAAAATTTTTAACCAAGATCCCTTCTTCAACATTCTATTCATTCTACAGTAAACATCCTCACAGGCATACGTTCACTTGGTTTTTAATAATTTCCTTATATGAATTCTCAAGAGTGGAATTGCTGCTTTTCTAACAATAGCAATAGCCATAAGAATAGCTGATACTGATCCAGGGCCTACTGTGAGCTGGACCAGACTCACAATGACCCCTAGAGGTAGGAAATTTTACTGTTCTCGTTTCAGGGATTAGAGAGCAGAGACTCATTAAGTAACCTGCCTAAGACCACAGTCAGTCAGTCCGTCAGTTCAGTTGCTTAGTCATATACGACTCTTTGTGACCCCATGGACTGCAGCAGCCAGGCTTCCCTGTCCATCACCAANGTTTTTCAAAGCATCCATAATGCAAACAAAGCAAAATAAATTCCAACAGTTTTATTAAAAGATAACTTTTAATTGTTGTAAGAGCAATATATCATGATAGGAAAAACAGAAAACATTAAGATTTTTAGTATATT
The DNA here is from genome assembly GCA_006410875.1 of Neotragus pygmaeus. Lineage (NCBI taxonomy): Eukaryota > Metazoa > Chordata > Mammalia > Artiodactyla > Bovidae > Neotragus > Neotragus pygmaeus. The sequence continues at coordinate 440,672 of SJYV01032113.1, read as the reverse complement.
TGTAGTATATCTTCTGTTCACATACAGTAATCATTTTTACAAAGTTGAGTCTTGTCATACATACTGTTTTTACCCTGAATTTTTGCATAATGATAAGTAGGAAACATCTTTCTATATCTGAATATTCTTCCATAAACTCATTTTAAATGCCTCAAAAATAGCTCATTCTATACTTGAAAAATTTTTAACCAAGATCCCTTCTTCAACATTCTATTCATTCTACAGTAAACATCCTCACAGGCATACGTTCGCTTGGTTTTTAATAATTTCCTTATATGAATTCTCAAGAGTGGAATTGCTGCTTTTCTAACAATAGCAATAGCCATAAGAATAGCTGATACTGATCCAGGGCCTACTGTGAGCTGGACCAGACTCACAATGACCCCTAGAGGTAGGAAATTTTACTGTTCTCGTTTCAGGGATTAGAGAGCAGAGACTCATTAAGTAACCTGCCTAAGACCACAGTCAGTCAGTCCGTCAGTTCAGTTGCTTAGTCATATACGACTCTTTGTGACCCCATGGACTGCAGCAGCCAGGCTTCCCTGTCCATCACCAACTCCCAGAGCCTGCTCAGACCCATGTCCATTGAGTCAGTGATGCCATCCAGCCATCTCATCCTCTGTTGTCCCCTTCTCCTCCCGCCTTCAATCTTTCCCAGCATCAGAGTCTTTTCCAATGAGTCAGTTCTTCGCATCAGGTGGCCAGAGTATTGGAGCTTCAGCTTCAGCATCAGTCCTCCCAAAGAATATTCAGGACTGATTTCCTTTAGGATGGACTATTTTGATCTCCTTGCTGTCCAAGGGACTCTCAAGAGTCTTCTCCAACACCACAGTTCCAAAGCATCAATTCTTTGATGCTCAGCTTTCTTTATAGTCCAGCTCTCACATCCATACATGACTACTGGAAAAACTATAGCTTTGACTAGACAGACTTTGTCAGCAAAGTAAGGTCTCTGCTTTTTAATGTCACAGTGCTGCCTGGTGAAAGGGTCAAGCCAATTTGGAGACAAGCCACCAGTGCCCATGACTCTGCCTCTTTCCCACTTGAGAAGGAACGTGACTGGACACGTTCCCAGTTTGCTCCCTCTCCTCAGTGATATATTTGATTTATTTTCACACGCAGCCTGTGTGAGACCCTCCTATTGATCTTAGGAGGGCAAGGAGCCACATGTGACATTTCTGAGAAACCACTGGCTAAAGACAATTAGATGGGAATGTGCAGTAAATAAGAAATCACATCAGCAAGGTACTAAGAGGTAAAACCTCCATTCTCCTGACCCCATGGTAGAGCTTCAGCGCATCTTGGCATGGCCTAGAGATGTTCGTCAGTTTCATTGAACTTGACCCCTATGCTGTGGCTGACTTGGTCTTCAGGTTGGATCATAAGGCAGCACAATGAGGGCATTACCTTGTGGGAAGACAAAATATGAAATCAATCCAATCATGCGCTCAACAGATGTTCACTGCAGGTCTGTGTTGGGGATGCAGAGATGAAAGGCATTTAAGAAGATAAGGACCTGACAAGTCAAGTAACAGTGACATCATCATTCAGGGAGAGCTGTGAGATGAAGTACCAGGCAGAAGATTAGAACTGATGTTCCAGAATAGGCCTAGTCTGGGTTGGAATCTTATCTGTAGTAGCTGGAGGCTTGTGGATGAAACTCTCTAGATTCAGCTTCACCATCCGTAAAATGAGGACTGTACCTCGTTGGGTTGTTGAGAGAATAAATGAGATAATGCCCAGGAAAGAATGAGCACCCTGTGGAGATCAATCGATCAGTCTGACTGGTCCAGAGCCCTTACCACTCTCTCGCAGGTAACCTAGCAACCAGAGGTCTCTCCAGGCAGGATGGCAAGGCTTCTGGCAGAAACCAGTGCTGGTTTGCAAACTTGAGTTTTCTTTGATCTCCCTCAAGACTCTAATCCAGATTGCAAAGATTAGAGTCTGCCAATTCGGTCAGGTGAGTCCTGTCTCCTTTCAATATTCTTATAAAGGTATGAGTTGGTAGGGGGTTGGGGTGCCTTTCCTGGGGCACATTGCCCAGCACATCCAGCCGTGTCCAAGCCTACCTTTCCACAGGTGGACAGCGTGCATCCTGCTAGCACCATTGTGCTGTACATTTCTTGAAGTCAGTGCCATGTATCATTTATGGAGTTTGTTCCTGTTGCTTGTATGATCATCAAATATTAGCTAGTACCATTCCTGAAGAGTTGGGTGTAGGAGGTTTAAGAGCATAAAATTGGCTACTAGTTCTAACCTGTGGAGGATTTTACGGCAGCTTTCTGAAGGAGATGCTACCCAAGCTGACTGTTAGAAGGTGAGTCAAGCAAAGAAAGAAAAAGGGAAGAGGGAAAGACCATTCCAAGCTGAGGGCAGTGAAGATCCCCCTTTTGCATGGTCTGTGCTGAAGCTTCACATAAGACTGTCTTCTTTTTAGAAACTGTACTTTTCTTTGGCTGTCATTCACCAACCAGGACATAGCTTTGCCTTTGAGACCTGGCTCTTATATGGCCAGGAGGGACCAAGGAGGGCAGCCTCTCTGGAGGTTTAGTGGCCGTGACCCTGTGTTGAGTTACTGCGGGCTTATAGCCATGTACACATCCCCTACTAGGCATCCATGTTATATAAAAGGAAAAAGTGGCCAAACACCACAAAGCTATGAGTTACCCTTGAAACTGGGAACCCACGCTTTTAGGTACTTGGGAAGTCTTGAAAAATAGGAGATCAAACTTATGGTTTTCAACTGTTTCTCTCTGATCTCAAAAATTTTGTGGGAGAGGGTTAACGATCTCCCAAGCAGACACTCTCTTCAGCTAGATAACATCACTCAGGCCGTAACCCTGGACTCCACCAACATTTATGGAGCACCTGCTGTGTGTTGTGTGCCAAGGGGCTGCAGCAGTGGGCAAGACAGTGCTGGCCCTTGTGTGGCTGCCAGGCATTTTGGCATCAGGCCTGGAAGGGCCACCCACCAAGGAATACACTGTCCCTGCCTTGCCCCGGCCTGGCCTTATCACTGTAAGTCTATTCGTGGAAGTGGGATCCCTCTCTGAGACACCCCTGAGATGGAGGGGTGCTAGGATCTCACCATAGGAATAATGATGATGCTGATGTCTTATCTAGCAGTAATAATTGATCCTTTTCTATTCGTTTTGTGTTCTGCCTACATGATTCCCATCCCATACCAGACTTTCAAATCATACTCCTTTGAAACTTGAAAACTACAGTTTTAGGCTTGATGAGGGGTTGGTAAGAGGAGTTTGGCAGAACCCACTATCTGCTTATCCTCACCCAGCAGCCCACCAAAGCCCCTGCCAGCCCCAAGGGCCCTTGGGAACCCACCACCATGAACACAGGTGAGGAGCTGACTTCTTACTACAAAGAACAGCTGGTCTCACCTTATTTAACTCTTCATCAGTGCGTTCATCTCCGCAGACCTTCCATCGGCCTCCCATCACACTAAAAGGAAAATCTGAGGTTGTTCCAGAGTGCCAGCTCCCTGAGGGCAGAGATGATGAGGTCACCTGCTGTGTCTCCAGCGCTGGCAGCCGAGCTAGACTGTAGCGGGCGCCGACGTACCCAAGGCCCTCGGATCTTTGGTCTTGTCCTCTCTCCCTAGACCCTCCTCCACACTGACCCGCTTTCTCTCCCCTAGTCACACCCAGGTCATCCTGTCTCATGCGTAGCTTTGCACTGTCTGTTCCCTCATTCTGGAATGTTCCTCCCTGATCTGCAGATGCCTCCTTCCTTCCTCCTGTCAGGACTTTACCTAAACACCATGCCCTCTGTGAGCTCTTGCCTGACAAGGGAATCTAAGATGCCTTTATACTTTATCCCCATGCTCTGCTTTATCCGGCTTCAACCAACTTGATTTAGCTATCATTTTACTGGCTGCTCGTGCCCACGTTTTACATGTATGGTTCGGTTCCTTAAATGTGAAAACTGCGTGAGCACCATCGCAGTCGTGGGGTAAAATGTGGCCACCCCTCAGGAGCTCCCTGGGCCCCATGCCAACCTCATCCCTCCCCCCACTGACCCGCTTCCTGTCACTCAAGGTTGGATTTGTCTTCCCTGGAGCTTTATGGCCACAGTATCCTGCGCTCTTTTGCGTCTAGCCTCTCGTTCTGCATAATGTCAGTGAGGTTCACGCATGTTATGTGTATCTGTGAAGTTAGAGAGTCGCTTAGTCGTGTCTGACTCTTGCAACCCCATGGACTGTAGCCCTTCAGGCTCCTCTGTCCGTGATATTCTCCAAGCAGGAATACTGGGGTGGGTTGCCGTTCTCTTCTCCAGGGGATCTTCCCAACCCAGGGATCGAACCCATGTCCCCTGCATTGCAGGCAGATTCTTAACCATCTGAGCTCCAGGGAAGCCCTGTGTGTATCTGTGGCTCATCCCTTTTATTATCGAGTCCACTTCCAGTTGTATGGATATGCTGTAATCAGTTTGTCTGTTCACTTGTCGGGGGCATTTGGGTTGTCCTTGGTTTGCTCTTTTTTATTTATTGCCCTTGTCACTCCTTGGCATTTTACTCCCCTAAGACGGCGTCCTGTGCCTCGAGGGCCGGAACCTAGACCGTATGATTCACTGTTGGATCCCCACTGCCCAGAGCGGGGCCAGGCACATAGTAGGTGGTCAGTGTTTGTTGATGGAACCAATAGTTTTACATTCAATTTCCCCTGTAACCCGAGGCCTGAGCAAGACTCAGGCTTGTGAGCGGAGCTTCGGGTTTTTCTTTCCTGTGAACCCAATCTAGAGACCTTCGGGCCTCCCATTGGAAACCAGGCATTGGCTGGGAGGCCCTGCTCATTTCTCGGTGTGTCTGTGCCCTGCCCCTCGTCCCATGGTTTCTGAGTGGCTTGTTCCTCTCGAATCCTTTCACCTCCACTTTCCCGCTGTGTGATGTCCAGGAATGGCGCTTGCTCTCTCTTTGCCAGTTTCTGTAACAAACTTGGTCATAGCGAGCCTCTTTACAGTTTCTCCTAGTTTCTTCTTGTCTTTATTGCTTGGATTTGGTGAGGGGGTGCGGATCACAGGAAGAAGCCACATTGTGGCCTGGCTGGTCCCCAACACGTGGCTGCTGTCCCCTCCCCTCCCTTTATCTCTCTCTCGCTCCCTCCCCGTTTCCAGTAACCGAAAGAGTCTTCCTTTGTCTCCTCTAGGAAACTCCTGCCTGCCCCCGAGTTGCTTGGTTTCTTGCTTTCTGCTCTAAGCAGTTTGTTAAAGAACAATTTCTCCCCCATTAAGTTTAGGAAAATTGCTCCATCTCATTACAGGTGGGAGGGATACCCCCCGCACCACAGGCGCCCTCATCTTGGTCTTACCACCTGGCCTCCCAAGAGGGAAGAGGTATTCTGGGCCAAAGAAATAGGATCCAAAACACGAAGCTGGTTGTGTCCTGAGTGTGCTTTTGTTGACGGTCCTGCGGGCTGCTTGAGGAGCCCCATTCTGTCATATGAGGCTCTCCGGCCCTGATTCTGAAGACAGGAGGATAAACCTTGGTCTCCCCACATGAACAAGGCTGAGCAGCAGTGACCGCCCATTGTTTGGTGTGTCCAGTGGCCTGGAGTGCAGTGGATTCAGGGCGCACCCTCTGAGGCTGACTGCTGGAGTGAGAACCCCAGTTCCACCCATTGCCAGCTTTAGAGCAGGTGCTGTAACCTCTGTGTCTCAGTTTCCTCATATGCAAATGGGCATAAGGATTCATGTTCAGGGGCTGTTACAAGCATCGAATAAGATCATGCCTGAGAATCACTTAGAACAGTGCCTAGCCTCATTAAATGTCACCTTGTATTATCATCTGAGCAGTTAGCAAGCAGAACCCAGGAAAACTGTATAGTGTTTAGTAAAACTTCCTAGGAACCTTTCCTCAAGAGGTTATGTCCTTTCAGTATTTGTATCACAAGAGCCCCTTGGACTATTGTACACTTCACTCTGGGTANAGCTCCAGGGAAGCCCTGTGTGTATCTGTGGCTCATCCCTTTTATTATCGAGTCCACTTCCAGTTGTATGGATATGCTGTAATCAGTTTGTCTGTTCACTTGTCGGGGGCATTTGGGTTGTCCTTGGTTTGCTCTTTTTTATTTATTGCCCTTGTCACTCCTTGGCATTTTACTCCCCTAAGACGGCGTCCTGTGCCTCGAGGGCCGGAACCTAGACCGTATGATTCACTGTTGGATCCCCACTGCCCAGAGCGGGGCCAGGCACATAGTAGGTGGTCAGTGTTTGTTGATGGAACCAATAGTTTTACATTCAATTTCCCCTGTAACCCGAGGCCTGAGCAAGACTCAGGCTTGTGAGCGGAGCTTCGGGTTTTTCTTTCCTGTGAACCCAATCTAGAGACCTTCGGGCCTCCCATTGGAAACCAGGCATTGGCTGGGAGGCCCTGCTCATTTCTCAGTGTGTCTGTGCCCTGCCCCTCGTCCCATGGTTTCTGAGTGGCTTGTTCCTCTCGAATCCTTTCACCTCCACTTTCCCGCTGTGTGATGTCCAGGAATGGCGCTTGCTCTCTCTTTGCCAGTTTCTGTAACAAACTTGGTCATAGCGAGCCTCTTTACAGTTTCTCCTAGTTTCTTCTTGTCTTTATTGCTTGGATTTGGTGAGGGGGTGCGGATCACAGGAAGAAGCCACATTGTGGCCTGGCTGGTCCCCAACACGTGGCTGCTGTCCCCTCCCCTCCCTTTATCTCTCTCTCGCTCCCTCCCCGTTTCCAGTAACCGAAAGAGTCTTCCTTTGTCTCCTCTAGGAAACTCCTGCCTGCCCCCGAGTTGCTTGGTTTCTTGCTTTCTGCTCTAAGCAGTTTGTTAAAGAACAATTTCTCCCCCATTAAGTTTAGGAAAATTGCTCCATCTCATTACAGGTGGGCGGGATACCCCCCGCACCACAGGCGCCCTCATCTTGGTCTTACCACCTGGCCTCCCAAGAGGGAAGAGGTATTCTGGGCCAAAGAAATAGGATCCAAAACACGAAGCTGGTTGTGTCCTGAGTGTGCTTTTGTTGACGGTCCTGCGGGCTGCTTGAGGAGCCCCATTCTGTCATCTGAGGCTCTCCGGCCCTGATTCTGAAGACAGGAGGATAAACCTTGGTCTCCCCACATGAACAAGGCTGAGCAGCAGTGACCGCCCATTGTTTGGTGTGTCCAGTGGCCTGGAGTGCAGTGGATTCAGGGCGCACCCTCTGAGGCTGACTGCTGGAGTGAGAACCCCAGTTCCACCCATTGCCAGCTTTAGAGCAGGTGCTGTAACCTCTGTGTCTCAGTTTCCTCATATGCAAATGGGCATAAGGATTCATGTTCAGGGGCTGTTACAAGCATCGAATAAGATCATGCCTGAGAATCACTTAGAACAGTGCCTAGCCTCATTAAATGTCACCTTGTATTATCATCTGAGCAGTTAGCAAGCAGAACCCAGGAAAACTGTATAGTGTTTAGTAAAACTTCCTAGGAACCTTTCCTCAAGAGGTTATGTCCTTTCAGTATTTGTATCACAAGAGCCCCCTGGACTATTGTACACTTCACTCTGGGTACTATTATCTTTTGAGCCTGAAAGTTTTCATTCACTCAGTCAAGGTCTTTTCTGAGAACCCGCTGCATGCTGGGCACTGCTCTAGGCCCCAGAGGTCCCATGTGGAGTAAAACAAACAAGTCTACTCTCTTTTCGATTATTTTTTCTGCATTCAAAGTTGGTTAACATTCATGTATTGGTTTATTTTATTGAGGTGTAGTTGGTACACAATATTATATATGTTTCAGGTATACAGCATAGTGAGTCGCGATTTGTTTTTAATTCATTGCTGGCTGTGCTGGGTCTTCGTTGCTATGGGGTCTTTTCTCTCGTGGCGAGTGGGGGCCACTCTAGCTGAGGTGCGCAGGCTAATCACTGCAGTGCCTTCTCTTGTTGCAGAGCACAGGCTCTAGGGTGCTTGGGCTCCAACAGTTGTGGCACGTGGACTCAGTAGTTGCCTTTCCCAGGCTCTAGAGCGCAGGCTCAATAACTGTGGTGCCCAGGCTTAGTCGCTCTGCGGCATGTGGGATCTTCCTGGACCAGGGATCAAACCCATGTCTCCTGGACTAGCAGGTGGATTCTTTACCACTGAGCCACCAGGGAAGCCCCACAATTTTTAAAGATTACATTCCATTTGTAGTTATCATAAAGTCTCCCAGTCTTAAGAAGTTTGTGTCTGAGAGTAGTGAGATGGAGTATAAATTAGCAGATAAGTGACAAGGTGTTTTTGTTTTTGTTTTTCCCCAAAGAGTTTTTGATCATTTTTTGCTGAGAGCAGACATGGAGAAGTGATCAGAGTACTTTAGAATGGATGGTTTAGGATGTGCTTTCTAAGGCCATGGTGTTAGGCAGCCCTGATTGACAAGAAGCAGGCAGCTGTAAGATCAAGAGGGAGATCTCGTGCAAGGGCCCTGAGACTGGGATGAGTTTGGCATATTCCAGGAACAGAGAGGAGAGCAGTGTGGCTAAAACACACGGAGAGAGAAGTTAGGAGGTGGACCGAGGAGATTATGGGCCAGGTATGGTCATTGCCCAGCAAAGGCATCCAGACCTCTCGGCATCTTTTTTCATCATCTCCAGTCGGACATCCTCCTGTCCTCAGGTGCCCAACTCACTCTGCTCAAGTCTGACCCTAGCACTCCTCGGCTCTGCCTTCCTCCCTCTTCTCTGCTCACTGGCTTCTTTGGGAAACTTACTAAGCAGGCTAGTCACCAAATATGCTGGCAGCCAGCTACACCCGGGTTTTTGGAAGACTTCTGGCAACCTCCTACCATTAAGACTCATGCAAATCCGAGTTCAAGTCCTTGCTTGGCCACCAACCAGAGTCTGTGGCCCTGGATATGTTATTTAACTTCTCTAATAGCCTTTGTTCCTCCTGAGAAATGGGGATGAGAATAAGGTTTCTGGGAGGGTGAAATGAGATAACACATATCAGTTTTTGCCATTTTGTCTGGCACATAGCAAGTGCCTAGGAAAAAAAAACAAAACTACTTATTTTTGATGATTCTGTTTTCCGCTGCTATAAGAAGACATGCCATGAAAGAATCAGGAGCGGCACCTATGTAGATGTAGTCTCCTTGCGCCTTATGTCAGGAATCATGTTTGATTCTTCTCTAGCTGCTCGATTCTCACAATGGAGCCCAGCACGATGATTGTTACAGTCCGCAAATACAGGTGATGCTGTTTCCTGCCCGGAGGCTTGGGTCTTGTTCTCATAGCTGGGGGACAGACAACCTGCAGTGCCCACACTGGGCCAGTCAGCACCTAGTGAAGCAACTTGGACACTGAAGACGTGGACCCTGCAAGTAGGAACTGAAAATGACAGGCGAGGCCACGTGGAGGGAAGGCAGCCGCTCCCCAACCCTCCCCAGCGTGGCCCACCGCTCTCATCCTTCCATGCTTCCTGGAGCATTCAGCCCTTTGAAGGAAAGAAAAGAAGCCGTGCAGAGCTTTAATGAGGAATCAGCCAGACGCACTTTGCCACGGGCCTGGCTGGAGGCAGAAAGAGATGCACAGGCCCCCAGGAGCGACCCGCCACTGCCAATCGTCACCGGATGCCACTGCAGCCTCCACGCTCGTGTGGCTTCAAGCAGCCCTCACTGACACATGCTGCTTCCCTGCAGTCCAACCACCTGCTGCACGTGCCTGGCTGTCTAAGGCGGCATCAACATCAGACATCGGAGGCTGGGGATATTGCCAGCACGGAGCAGGCACTGCAGGCTCTCCGTGGGACAGGTCAGCGTTTGCCGCTGCCCCCATCTACATGGACCCGATAACAATAAATTTATTTGCCCATTCCCTGCCCTCTCCCAAAGTCCTGGCCCCATAGTAACATCTTCCAGAAGGACCATGAGTCTGTCTCTGACCTTGTCCTCTGTGGCAGGTGTGCATTGGCATGGCTTCCAGAAGCATCTCAGAGCTGCGCAATCACTGCCTATGGACGCACTCCCTCCAGGGAAACTGAAAGGCCCCTCCGCTGTCTCCTCCAGCACCCCTGGGAAGCCACTAAGTTATCTTAATTACCATTCCTCCTGGGTCTCTGCCAAGAAGCAGGGGAGACCGACAGTCGGATCAGTCAAATATTTGCAATGGTTTCTTTGTTTGCCTCTCGAGCGCTCATGAAAGTTGCGTTTTCATGCCACTTCGGGGTATGACACGTGACTCGGAGGCACAGCCCTTACATTTCATGCCAGCGTGGGTTGTTTTTCAAAGGCCAAGGAGGAAAAAAGAACTTTAGTGGCAGGGGGCGGGAGTGGTTATTTCGGGTTATAGCACCGTCACCCTCTGGGTGACCTTACTGCCGGATCAAGAGAGACCAGCTGCCTTGGGAGACAGGCTTGCTCCTGCAGGGAGCTTGCGCACTCCCACAGCCCCCAGTGGGACTGGGCCACGTGCTTTCTAATCCTCTTCCAGGGCGTCTGCAGATCTATCAGATAGGACGTGCTAGGAAGCAACCTTCTTAGTCCTTCGAGCACAGCACGGTTTTCCGAGCAGCCCTGGATCCAGGATTGATCGTGATGGAGTTCTGTAACTGAGGAGGCACATGCCCCTGGTACAACGCCTGAGTTCTCAGTCCCCAGCACTGAGGCATGAGACAGCGACTCTGGCCAGCGCCTGAGTCCTTGGCCTCCTTCTGGAATCAACCAGGCTGCCAAGCAAGCTGGCCAGACTGCCGTCTAGGATTCCTAGAGAGCAGAGGCTCTCCAGAACCAGATGGCCTCCGCGCAAACCAGCTTCTTACTGTGCCCCTGCCCTTCCTGCCATGGAAAGCAGTCTCTGCCCTTGGCTGGCTTGATCCACCTTGTGTTTCTAGCCTCCAGCCCGCCCCGGGTTATGGCAGCCGTGAACGAGGCTGCGTGATGCTGCTTGGTACATGTTAACTGAAGAGGAGGGTAACTGTAGATTACACGCCAGAGCACTTTTGAGAGGGAGAGAAGCAATAGGAGATGAGAACTAGGACACCCTTGGGCCAACAGAGGTAAATAGATAGCCTACACATAACAGGCGGAATCTAGCCAACAAAAGATGCTGCCATTCCTTCCCGGGGGGTTCTCTCCTATCGCTCCTAAGAACAGAAAATTTGCTAAAACTTACAGTCTTGCAGAGTGAACCAGGAAGGAAGAGAAGCAAGAAATCTTGAAGGTTATGCTTAAATAATAAATAAGCCTCAACATTTTCGTAGCTTTTTTTTTTTTCATGTATGCGTTGTATTTCGGCTTCTGTATACACTACAGCATGCTCACCACCAGAGATTTGTTTCTGTTGTTTACCATGCAGATGACCCCTTTCACTCATTTTGCCTTCCCCAATCCCACTTCCTCTCTGTTCTCTACATCTATGGCCTAATTTAATAAGCGTTTACTGCTTGCTCATGTCAGCATCTCCAGCTTCCCTCCAAATGCAAATCTAGGATCCAGGCCACTCCTATCTTATGACTCCATCATCTTGGGCTTTAAGAGAACTCTGGTTCTCTCAGGGGGCAGATAGGTAGGGGGAGCGAGCAAATAGGAGATAGCACAGAAGAGTCCAGAAGGAGAGTACATCACAACAGCTTATGTTCCTTGATGGGAACGCCGACACATGTTTGCACATGATGGAAAGGAATGAGACTCTGATATAGACAATGATCAGCCATCTCTACTGCAGCGGTCACTAAGCAACAGTGTCAAAGGAGAAAGAGAAGGAAGACAAGAAAGCCTGTAGGAAGAAAGCGTGCGTTGGACACCATCTCATTTAGAATTGAGAATGTGAAGTCGTAACGGCCATCTGCAGTCCCCTCTCAAATCCTGATGATCTCTGTGAATATACAGATTCCTTGGGCCAGAGTGTCTGTCATATGTGTGTCCTACACTGTGAGGTGCCTGACTGAGGCTCGCTGCCTCTAACTCTGCCCATTTATCTCCTGCTCAAGAACACGCTAGAAGACAAGGGAGGGCAAGTGATTTATTATTAGAGGCAAACTCTTCTAACATTGCGAGTTAGTTTCCTTTCAATGGAATTCATTTACAGATTCAGTGTTTTATGTATTTGATATTTAACAAATATTTACTGATCAGACTCAGCTCAAAATGAGTTAGATTTAACAGTGAACTCTCATCGGGATAGCATAAACTTGCAAAGTATGCTTACCATATGCAGGGGCTTCCCTGGTGTCAGACGGTAAAGAGTCTGCCTGCTATGCGGGAGATCCAGGTTCGATCCTTGGGTCAGGAAGATCTCCTGGAGAAGGGAATGGCAACCCACTCCAATATTCTTGCCTGAGAATCCCATGGACAGAGGAGCCTGGTGGGTTACAACAGTCCATGGGATTACAAAGAGTCAAACACAACAGAGCAACTTTCACTTTCACAATATACAGACTGCTTAGTATTCTAAGCACTTTACATACATACTTTACTTTCCTTCATTTAGTCCTTACAGCAGTATTGTGCTGTATTATTATTATGTCTTGATATTTTGCCCATTTTAAATATAAGGAGACCGAGGCACAGAGAATTGAGATGGCTTGTGCAAGCATCACAGCAGGTAAGTGGCAGAGTGTAGGTTCTAATCAGGCAGTCTAGTTCCAAAGTCCCCACTCTTAACCATTCTACCATACAGGTGAAATCCCTGCCCTCCTGGAGTTTATGTTCTTCTGAGTAGACAGACAATAAGCAGAAAAACATTATAGTCATTTTCAAGGGTGATAAGTGCTTTGGAGGAAATAAAGCCCAACAAAGAGATACAAGACTGGGACACCTCAAACCCACACGTGCAAGTGCCGCAGGGTCACAGACTCTTCTTTAAATGAAAACTGCCCCTCTTGCTTCCGTGGAGAGAACTGAAGAACCAGCCAAGACAGATGTCCCCTCTCTCCTCTGAAAAATGCCTTTCCCAGGGTCATTTGATTGGTTGTTGAACAGCGAGCACCACCGATGGTCCTAAGCCATTCCTGTGCCCCTGGGCTGGGCAGCCAGTTCAGAAAAAGATGACTGATGCCCAAATTAATAATGAGCAATGGTCCCACGCAAGTAATCACCTTCCCCGAACTGTTCCTCGTGGGGGTGATAACTCGAATCCCAGGTGAAGTATATCCTTCTCACTTCACCACCAAGGAAGCTACACTCATTCCTCTGGCTGACAGCAATTTGTAGACGCGGGTCTGGGTAGCCGGACATTTGCGAGGTTGCTAAGGAACAAATGCCTTGGTTACAAGAGGCTCCAAAAGCAGTATCGGTTTGTCATATCCTTTCAGATCATTTATTTTATCCCATAAAGACAGCTGCGACCAATGAACTGTGGGATAGAGGGAAGCTAAATATGAACATTTGTTTCCTGAGAGATGGAGGAAATTTCTACTTCCTATACAACATCCCTCCCCAGGCCCCCAGACACAAAAACTAAAACCAGGTGCTTCTCCTCCGCAACCCTTACAACTTACAAGGAAGTTGTTCAGAGTCACAAGGTGTATTTCATAAAATGGTTATTATGTTTCAGGCATGGCCCTAAGCATTATCTCATGTTATCCTTGTAACATCCCCAAAAGGTGTGGGTTATTATTCCCTAGCATGCAAACCAGGAAGGGGGTTAAAGAATCACCTAACTTCAAACAGTAACAAACGGCAGAGTCAGAATTCCAACCCAGGTTTATCTGACAGTAAAACCTTTGTCCCTAAGATTATAGACTCTTTTGTTTCCACTGATCATGTTTCAGGTGGGGAAAGTGGCAATCTGCTGATGGGGAGGTCCCATTAGTGGATTTCCTACCATTTCATTCTGTGAAGTTTGTGGAAGGGGTTACAGTGGATGTCAGTAATCTGTGAAATCCTTTTCATGGCTTGAAAGTGGTGAGAGAGAGCTCCGTCCCACAGTGGTGATTTTTATCTGCTAAAGACCTACACTTTGAATATTCTCTGGAGGTCACCATGCACATGACTTTCCTGTGCAATGATTTTGCATGAGTTCAAGATGATTCCTTTTCTACTGGGGTCTTTTTTTTTTTTTACTTGTCAACAAGTAGAGAGACATGTCCACCTTCCTGGCCGTTTCCTTCATCCTCTCTGTCCAGCACAGGTCAAGCCTTGTCCTTTCTTCCCTAAAAATGGTCCTCCAAATTCGTCCCCTTTTCTCTTTGACTATACCTAATCACGGGAGAAGGCAATGGCATCCCACTCCAGTACTCTTGCCTGGAAACTCCCATGGATGGAGGAGCCTGGTAGGCTGCAGTCCATGGGATCGTGAAGAGTCAGACACGACTGAGCGACTTCACTTTCACTTTTCACTTTCATGCATTGGAGAAGGTAATGGAAACCCACTCCAGTGTTCTTGCCTGGAGAATCCCACGGATGACGGAGCCCAATGGGCTGCCGTCTGTGGGGTCACACAGAGTCAGACA
>SJYV01032113.1:298543-421433 GCA_006410875.1 Neotragus pygmaeus | reverse complement strand
GTTCCCTCGGACAGGCCCCCTTGGTGCTCTCCCACTCCCCCCACCCATTCCTGGTAGCCTTCACCCTCCACTCTGTCTCCCACTGATTACTTTCAGTTCTGAGCCTGTTTTCCATTGAAACAGAGTTTCATAGTTGATTGCTGGTTGATGAGAGGTCAGCCACGGTAAGGGCCCAGGCATTGCACCTAAACAGGTCTCAGTCCAAATTTTGCTTGCCCACTTGATCACTGGGTGACTTTGGGTATGTTTGCTGGACTTCTCTGAGCCTGTTTTCTTATTTGTAAAATAAGATACAAATAGGACCTGTCTTACAGGGGTTTTGCAAGAATTGAATTAAATGATGGTGATAATAATGGTAGTCATGATAGCTCACAAGTACTTTGTGTTTGCTCTGATCATGTATCTGTATGATCTTATTGTTCACAACAGCCTATAACATAAGCACTGTTATTTTCAGTTTTGAGATGGGAAAACTGAGGCACAGATGGGTGATGCCAGTAAGTTCCAATTTCCCTCTCAGGTAGTCTGGATCCTCAGCCCTCTTTCTTAGCACATTATCAACCAGGGAATTCTTGTGGAAACCAACGCCCATGGCATTAATATGTCTCTGGTCTATAATGCGTTAACACCTCTGATTAACTACTCTCCCATCTTGCCTTAGTAAATGATCAGTCAGGGGTGTCTGGTATCTGCTAACATAGGTTAGTAATTCCTTACCTGAAACTCTGGGGGGTGCCAGATGCATTTTGGAATTCAGAATTGGGGGAATTATTTTTAAAAAGTTACACTTGGCATATGCTATGTATTATGAACACCCTATTGAGGAAAAGAGCAAAAACTCACCCCTTCCTCCTCTCCCTCTCTGTCACACATACACACTCAAAAGAAAAAAATCATAAAAGCAGAAAAGAGATTGTGGTCTACAGTCGTTAAACTATTAGCAGTAATTATAAGCACAGTGTGTGGTGACTGTTATTATTACAACTTTCATGACTCTTGTTTTACTTGTAACAGAATGAGTTTACAGTAAAACGTTCTCAGAAGTGTCCTCTCAGATAGCTAGTGGGGCGGGAAGGGAGGATGCTGGTCATGGGAGCAGGTCTGCACCCTGGGTCACACGCAGCACACTCTCTTCTTTCCCCAGTATGACTTCATGGAGCGCCTGGATGGGAAGGAGAAGTGGAGTGTGGTCGAGTCGCCCAGGGAACGCCGGAGCATACAGACGCTGGTTCAGAACGAAGCCGTGTTTGTCCAGTACCTGGATGTGGGCCTGTGGCACCTGGCCTTCTACAATGACGGCAAAGACAAAGAGATGGTTTCCTTCAACACCGTGGTCTTAGGTAGGTACAGGATCTCTGAGGTGCCGTGTCATCAAAGAAAACGTGGAAGTGTCTGGCTTCTCTGTTGAAGGCACACCTTCCAAGGTGGCTCTAATGCGTAGGGGGCCAACCAGCATCCTTAATTTAGGGCTCATAGTTTCATCCACTTAAAACTAGCCCCGATTAAAATACGAATACTACTTAATTCATGAAGAAGCCACTGTGAGTCCCAAAGATTGAGCTGCAATGAGGAACTCAGGTCCAACCACCTGGGTTAGGTTCTGGCCACACAGAATAGGCGAATCACTGGACTTCTGTCAGCCCCGGTTCCCCTGTGGTAAAACAGAACTAAAAAATCCCACCTCATACTATGAAATTAAATAAAATAAAGTATAAGTTATAAATCACTAAACATATAGTAGGGCCAGTAAATACTGACCATTCATGCCAGCTCACAATTTCTCTCAAAAGCCAAGGAAAACCCAAACTTAAAAAAACCTGAAAAATAAGAAAAGGATATAACCAGAGGAGGGCAGACTTCCCCGGGAGCACAGTGGTAAAGAATCCACCTGCAGTGCAGGAGACTCAGGAGACGTGGGTTCCATCCCTGGGTGGGGAAGATCCCCTGGAGGAGGGCATGGCAACCTGCTCCAGTACTCTTGCCTGGAGAATCCCATGGACAGAGGAACCTGATGGGCTACAGTCCATGGGGTCACAGAGTCAGACATGACTGAAGCAACTGAGCAATAAGAGGGAAATCATATCATTGTTCTCAGATTGGTAAATCTCCAAAAGCTTTACTTAAGCACTTGTCATGTGGGACATATTTTAGCACAACTTTTTAGTGGCTATTGAGGAAAAGCTAAGATTTTTTCCAAAAGTTCCCCTTATAAGTTAAATAACCCCTAAAAGGGCCATTTGTTTGAGAATGTTTCATGAGTTTTCCAAAAGCAAATCTTAAGAATTTTAGCATTCATAGCACCTATAAATGTTTTCATTACATTTACTTTGTCATCTGGTTTTAATCGTCTACTAATGATGATAACTGATCCTGGGCAGAACGTCTCTGAATCATGGCAGATTGTTAGACCCATTTCACAGATAAATAAACTGAGGTTCGGGAAACTGAGTCCCTCAAGGTCCCAGGATGTGGAAATGATGGAGACAACATGGACTTCCAGGGATTATTCGTTGCCTTTCTGCAGCACCATGTTGTCCCAGCAGCATTCAGTCATGGACCTCATGGTTCTCTAGAAACCTGGAGAAGGTGGTTGATCTAGGATTAAATTCTGCCTTTTCTTTCCCACATCTGACCAAATGCTCTAAAGCAGTACTTGGCACGCCAGAGCCTGTGGACCAAATCTGGCCCACTGCCTGTTTTTATAAATAAAGTTTTATTGGACCACAGCCACAATCATCTGTTGTCACACCGTGGCAGCTATAACAGCAGAGTGGAATGGTAGCAGCGGAGACAGTTTGACCCACAAAGCCTAAATATTTACTGTCGCTTGACAGAAAAAGTTTGCCAAGCACTGTTCTACACTAATGGCATAAACTTTGTATCAGGAAAGTCACTGGAGAAAACTTCCATTAGTTAGGAAAAATTTCCAGAAGCAGATTATGTACCAGTGAGGAAAAAAATCTAAAAGGATAAAAACCAGATCACCAAAGAAAGAGACTGGCAACACATTTGGACCTAGTTTGAGTTGTTAAGATAAAAAAACAATCTTTTGCATAAGAATATGATGAGAAACGTGGAGAAGGCAATGGCACCCCACTCCAGTACTCTTGCCTGGAAAATCCCATGAACGGAGGAGCCTGGTGGGCTACAGTCCATGGGGTCGCTGAGAGTTGGACACGACTGAGCAACTTCACTTTCACTTTTCACCTTCATGCATCGGAGAAAGAAATGGCAACCCACTCTAGTGTTCTTGCCTGAAGAGTCCCAGGGACAGGGGAGCCTGGTGGGCTGCCATCTATGGAGTCACACAGAGTCAGACACGACTGAAGCAACTTAGCAGCAGGAGCATGATGAGAAATGATATCCTTTCGGTTCCCTGTGTGGGTTTAAAAAAAATTTTTTTTTGTAAATCATGTTTTTAAAATATTTCTATTGGAATACTGTTGATTTACAATGTTGTGTTAGTTTCAGGCATACAGCAAGGTGAATTAGTTACACGTATACATATATTCACTCTTTTTAGATTCTTATCCTATATTGACCGTTGCAGAAGATCGAGTAGCATTCCCTGTGCTCCACAGGAGGTCTTTGTTGTCTGTTTTATGTGCAGTAATCTGTACATGTCAACCCCAGTCTTCAGATTTACCCCTTCCCCACTTGCCCCCTGATAACCACAGATTTATTTTCTACATCTGTAACTCTCTTTCTGTTTTGTAAATAAGTTTGTTTGTGCCATTTTTTAGATTCCACATGTAAGCAGTGCCATGTATTTGTCTTTCTCTGTCTGACTTACTTCACTCAGTGTGACAATCTCTAGATCCATCCATGTGCTTTGTGTTTAAAACTCAAAGGCTTCATACACACACCTCGCGCACAGTAGCTGGCTTAGCTGGAGTCTACAAAGACCCAGTGGAATGGATAATAGCAAAACCAGCAACAGCAGCACCTCTACAGAGTTGTCCACTTTCCAAGTCCCCTGGACTTGTCCCTTTTGGGGACCAGGTCAGTCAACCCATAGAGTAGTTATAAGAAATAAGGATTATCAATAGTTTGCTTTCCAGTTGAGGAAGCCCAGGCTCAGAGAAGTTAAGTGAGGTCTCACATAGCTAGTAAGAAGTGGAGTCAGAATCAGCTCTCCAGAGCCTGTGTTCTTAACCACTGAATTGCTTTGGATTGGAGCCAGCTAAAACCCTCTTCCCTTCCATGCCGTAAGTTGTCTGGGGGCCATGTTCTCTAATAATGGCTTCTGCCCTCCATCACCTTTATCCACATGGACACAGATGGCGGTGGTGAGATGCCCTCCCCCTGAGCCATTACCCCCACTTCTCTGTCGGAGCTGGGAACAGCAATTCTACCCGGAGGATTTCTCTTGTCTGGACATAGCTCAAAGAGAAAGTCAAAGGTAATCGGCCTAATAGTTGGGCAGACATCTTGATAGAGCAATGATAGTAATTGGCCTGAAATGTAGGGAAAAGAACAGTGTTTTATTTGGTTCAGAGATTCTCCCCCACATATCTATTATCGGACCATTCGCCGTCAAGAGCAGCCTGGAGGGCCGAAAGCCCCCTGTGATATGAAACAGAAGGAAGGACGTTAGACGAGTGTCAACCAGCCATCACGCTAAATATACCTTTGACTCAGGGAAGTCTTCCGATGTGTTTTGGAGAGAAGCAGCCTGCTTTCAGAAATGAGTTTCATCTCAGGGGACTATAGAGTGGCATTCTTGAAGTGTGGTGCACATTTCAGGCAGGCTGGCCTCCGCATGAGTAAAAATCCCATTTCCTGGTCTAACTTTCATCGCCCGCCTTGTTTCCTCAAGACATTCAGCCAGGATGACAAAAAGTAAAACTGAGAAGATTTCAAGAGTAAGATTTAAATTGAGTGTTGAAAAAAGGTGATTGAGGGAAGTAGGTTCCTTCAATATTTCGGCAGTATCACANGTCAACCCCAGTCTTCAGATTTACCCCTTCCCCACTTGCCCCCTGATAACCACAGATTTATTTTCTACATCTGTAACTCTCTTTCTGTTTTGTAAATAAGTTTGTTTGTGCCATTTTTTAGATTCCACATGTAAGCAGTGCCATGTATTTGTCTTTCTCTGTCTGACTTACTTCACTCAGTGTGACAATCTCTAGATCCATCCATGTGCTTTGTGTTTAAAACTCAAAGGCTTCATACACACACCTCGCGCACAGTAGCTGGCTTAGCTGGAGTCTACAAAGACCCAGTGGAATGGATAATAGCAAAACCAGCAACAGCAGCACCTCTACAGAGTTGTCCACTTTCCAAGTCCCCTGGACTTGTCCCTTTTGGGGACCAGGTCAGTCAACCCATAGAGTAGTTATAAGAAATAAGGATTATCAATAGTTTGCTTTCCAGTTGAGGAAGCCCAGGCTCAGAGAAGTTAAGTGAGGTCTCACATAGCTAGTAAGAAGTGGAGTCAGAATCAGCTCTCCAGAGCCTGTGTTCTTAACCACTGAATTGCTTTGGATTGGAGCCAGCTAAAACCCTCTTCCCTTCCATGCCGTAAGTTGTCTGGGGGCCATGTTCTCTAATAATGGCTTCTGCCCTCCATCACCTTTATCCACATGGACACAGATGGCGGTGGTGAGATGCCCTCCCCCTGAGCCATTACCCCCACTTCTCTGTCGGAGCTGGGAACAGCAATTCTACCCGGAGGATTTCTCTTGTCTGGACATAGCTCAAAGAGAAAGTCAAAGGTAATCGGCCTAATAGTTGGGCAGACATCTTGATAGAGCAATGATAGTAATTGGCCTGAAATGTAGGGAAAAGAACAGTGTTTTATTTGGTTCAGAGATTCTCCCCCACATATCTATTATCGGACCATTCGCCGTCAAGAGCAGCCTGGAGGGCCGAAAGCCCCCTGTGATATGAAACAGAAGGAAGGACGTTAGACGAGTGTCAACCAGCCATCACGCTAAATATACCTTTGACTCAGGGAAGTCTTCCGATGTGTTTTGGAGAGAAGCAGCCTGCTTTCAGAAATGAGTTTCATCTCAGGGGACTATAGAGTGGCATTCTTGAAGTGTGGTGCACATTTCAGGCAGGCTGGCCTCCGCATGAGTAAAAATCCCATTTCCTGGTCTAACTTTCATCGCCCGCCTTGTTTCCTCAAGACATTCAGCCAGGATGACAAAAAGTAAAACTGAGAAGATTTCAAGAGTAAGATTTAAATTGAGTGTTGAAAAAAGGTGATTGAGGGAAGTAGGTTCCTTCAATATTTCGGCAATATCACATAATTGTTGCTTTCCTCAAAAACTGTAGAAATGCTTCCAAGATAAAGACCTCGGGGAAATTAAATGAAAAGTACTCCTCATTGCAGGTTTTGCTTATTCTGGATTCTCCTATCCTCTGAGATGTGTGTGCATACACACACATGTATACACACAAACACTTTAGTAACTCTTTACCAAGGATCTACTACGTGCCAAACATTGAAAATACCTCAGTAAACAGTTCAAATCTGGTCTCTTCCTCATAGAGCTTGATGAGAGGAGACAGATAGGTAAAAAGGCAACTATAGGAGCTGCTGCTGCTGCTGCTAAGTCACTGCAGTCGTGTCCGACTCTGTGCGACCCCATAGACGGCAGCCCTCCAGGCTCCCCCGTCCCTGGGATTCTCCAGGCAAGAACACTGGAGTGGGTTGCCATTTCCCTCTCCAATGCATGAAAGCGAAAAGTGAAAGTGAAGTCGCTCAGTCGTGTCTGACTCTTCGCGATCCCATGGACTGCAGCCTACCAGGCTCTTCCGTCCATGGGGTTTTCCAGGCAAGAGTACTGGAGTGGGGTGCTGTCGCCTTCTCCGATTTTAGGAGCCAGGAGAGGATAATGGAAAGGGTACAAAACCCAGGTTGAGGGAAGTATATTTTGTTGTTTAGTCGCTGAGTCACGTCCACCTCTTTGTGATCCCATGGACTGTAACCCTCCAGGCTCCTCTGTCCATTGAATTCTTCAGGCAGGAATACTAGAATGGGTAGCCGTTCCCTTCTCCAGGGGATCTTCCAGACCCAGGGATTGAACCTGTGTCTCCTGCATAGACAGGTGGATTCATTACTGCTGAGCCACCAGGGAAGCCCAGAGAAGGAAGACACCTAGAAGCTAAATGTTTTCTAAACTGAGACTTAAAGACCTCAACTATAGAGCAAGGAGTCTGTGCAAAGCCCTTGGGACTGTGATGGTTAAGAGCTTCCTATCTTAGCTGCTCTGAGGATGCTCGGTTGGAGAACAGGGAGCTTTGGCCTCAGCCATGTCAGTTTCCACCAAACCATTCCCAGACCCAGATGCTCAGTGAGAATCAAGCTCCACTTGGCTGTAGGGGTGACTTCTGAAAATGCAAGCTGGATGATGTCATTTCTATTTTGAAAACTTTTCATTTGTTCCCATTGGTCTCAGAATAAAATCCAACTCATCCACTCAGCCTCCAGGGCCCTGGAGGATCTAGGTTTCTCCAGCTTCACCTTATGTCACTCTCTTCCTTCTTTCTTCCCTTCAGCCACATGGGATTCACCTGTGCTCTTTTCCACCACAGGGCCTTTGCATATCTTCCTCCTGTCTGGAATGCTTTTGTCTTGCTCTTCACTTGGCTTTTCCAGGTCACCCTTATATGTCACCTGCATGGAATAGTGAGGCCCTCCCTGGCCATCCTCTCTAAGTAGCTTCCTCCTTACTCCCTTTCACAATATCCCATTCTTTTCAAAGCACATATCATGATGTGTGACCAGGGGTCAAATCCGGGTCCCTGCATTGGGAGTGCATAGTCTTAATCACTGCACGGCCTGGAAGTCCACGTACCACGATTGTTACTGTATTTGATGATTTTTTTTTTACCTGTATTCTCTGTGACAGTGGAAGTTCTGTGAGAACAGGGACTACGTCTTTCCTAGTCACCACTGCATTCAACAGTGCCTCATAAGGTGCCCTGTATCATGCTCCAGGCAAGAATACTGGAGTGGGTAGCCATTCCCTTCTCCAAGGGATCTTTCTGACCCAGGGCTCAAACTTGGGTCTCCCACATTGCAGGAAAATTCTTTACCATCTGAGCCATCAGGGAAACCCCATTAATATATATAACAGGTGCTCAATTAATAAAGTAAACCCCCCTTTCAAGGACCATAGCAGGTCTGAGATCTTACCCTAATTATAAGCTAACACATTATTAACCAGCCACAGCCTCACCAATGTTATCAGAAGAGGAGGTGCTCCTGGGTAAGAGACAACAGGCTTTATTCCTCAGAGCAATGTGATATGGAGAATACCAGCCTGTGTGCAAGTTTCCCAAGCACCAGTTCCCACAGGGCCACACAGACAGGGCCAGGTGACACCTGCAGGAGCAGTGGGTTACATTATGTGCACCTCTTCGTTTACTGTACTCCAGGCTCCAGATGGGCAGTGAGCCTGCTCGTGCTTTTCTCCAGAGGGAGATATTCTCTTTATTCTCCTGGACAGTAACTAAACCTGGCCTTTGCTCTGAAGACAGATGCTATGTCTCCTAAGGCTGTTCACTGTACAGACAGCCTTTCAAAAGATAGTCCAGAGCTAAGGCAGTCGGTGCCTCTGCTCATAAAACATTCAGAAACACATGAGACCCATGGCAAGTTACCTTCTACCATCATGTGAAATTGCTGGCTTTTGACCTGCCAAAGCAGCTACCTCGTATGAGTCAACCTAATGCTTTTTGAATGAAAGAAGGAAAGGGACAATGAGTGGATGAAACGTGAAACAAATTGATAGCCACTTGGATGCTTCTCAGCCCACCTTTATAGAGCCAACTTCAAGGATTTGATTCTGCAGTGATAATTGTTGGAATCTAAAGAAATTGGCTTGGGAATTCCCTGGAGGCCTAGTGGTTAGGACTCTGCACTTTCACTGCTGAGGGCACGGGTTCACTCTCTGGTCTGGGGACTAAGATCCACATGCCATGCAGCACAGCCAAAAACAAAAGAAGAAGGAAAGAAAGTGGCTTGATACTGATTTTGGAAAACACAGATAGACAGCTTGAACTCTCCTACTGCCAGAAACCAACCACAGCCTGATTCTAGAAGATGAGAGCTGAGAAGTGAAACTATAGAAAGAAAGCATGATTTGGTTTTTCAATCCAGAGTGGAAATAAATGGGAAATTCAGTGTAAAGGAAGGCCTTACCATTCCATTAGGGACAATTAGACTTCACAGTCTCACGCACATCACTAAGCCAATGTCCCTAGCTCTCCACGGACTGTGTCATGTCATCTTTGGGGCACGGTGGCTTTTCATCATCTCAGTAATTTAGAACCTGAAAGTCTAATGTGTTTATTTGAATGTAAGGCAAAATGAGGATAATAATAATCATAATTTTAAAAGAATACATCTACTTCTGTGCAGACCCAAATCAACATGAAAAAGTTCCAAAATGATCCCTTTGAAGGCATTTCTTGAGAGTACACATAGCAAAGTAAATCATGAAATAAGATGGCTATACAGGTGAGAACAAGGGTGAACTAATTGATTTTCACAAGAAAAAAAAGTTCTGCAAAAAGCTAGGCCTAAAAGGACTTTTGTACCACCCCAAACCTACTACTTAATGAATCCCCAAATCATGCCAAAATTGATCAGTCTTAGGTATTTAGACTTTCTTTCTTTAATACAGGGGATTTTTTTTACTCTGTGAACCTGAGATCAGGAGCCACCCCTGTCATTTGGAGAATCATTCTCTATACTTGAGGCTAAAAGCTGATCTCTCACATCTCAAACCAAATCTCATATTGATAGGGTGATGTTGGGGGCAGGCTGAGGCTTACGGTGTTTAAAAACTTGCCAGCATAGAACATGGCAATTTTTAAATTCAGATAAGTAATTTCTTTTGGAAAAGCAAAAATTGTCATAGTACTATACTCAGATTCCTGCCTGGGCTGATCACCTGGAGAGCGGTGGTTACATCCGTGGACTGGCCAAGTCGCCCTAGTCCCCACCCATCACTGTTCTGCTACTTCACCCACTTCTCGTTACCAGTCCCCAGTAGGCGTCTGAGGTTACTGTCACTGCTCCTGAAAAACAGTAGGTGGCTGGCTACTCAACTGCTTCACCAGCAGGCAGAGAAAAAAGTAACTGTTCACATTCTCTCTTTTTCAGATTCAGTGCAGGACTGCCCACGTAACTGCCACGGGAATGGTGAATGTGTGTCCGGGCTGTGTCACTGCTTCCCAGGGTTTCTAGGAGCAGACTGCGCTAAAGGTATTGACCACCGCTTCCCTGCTATGATTGGAAAATGGAAAAGAGACTTCTCAATGGGGCTGGGAGAGGGAGCACCAAGGTTGCCTCCCCAGCAAATTCCACTGGGATATCTTGTAAGCCTGTGGAAGCTATGCATCCTAACACTTTGGCAAAGAGGAGACTTTGATATATGACAATTGGCCAATATACCTATAAGAGCAGGGCAGTTATCCTTGGCATTGAGGTGTGCTGAGAAGAAAGATTTGCTAAAAATGAGATGGTTAGATTTCCTGTAAAAGCAGAAGTGAATTACCATCACTCCTTTCTTATAATCATTAACTTCTGTGTAATGGAAGATTAAGCATCTCAGGGTTAGTAAATTTCATTCATTCTGGCCAGCTACGCTCTTAATCTAGGAAGTACTATTTATCTTCGTGGAATCGGTTTTAAATTGTATTATTAATTTATCTATACTGCTTTGCACAGAATGACGGGGGCCCTGGGATTCTTGAGGGAAAGGTAATAGAAGAAAGCAAATGACTCTCACAAAAACAAGGGACTTAGTGGCTCATATCTAGCTAGCAGGAGACCTTGAATTTGACCTTCAAGTGATGCTATCATGGGCAAGTGCAATGGAGAGCTGAGTTTCTCACACCTTTTAGANTCTGTTGTTCCATGTCCAGTTCTAACTGTTGCTTCCTGACCTGCATATAGATTTCTGAAGAGGCAGGTCAGGTGGTCTGGTATTCCCATCTCTCTCAGAGTTTTCCACAGTTTATTGTGATCCACACAGTCAAAGGCTTTGGCATAGTCAATAAAGCAGAAATAGATGTTTTTCTGGAACTCTTGCTTTTCCATGATCCAGGGGATGTTGACAATTTGATCTCTGGTTCCTCTGCCTTTTCTAAAACCAGCTTGAACATCAGGGAGTTCACAGTTCATGTATTGCTGAAGCCTGGCTTGGAGAATTTTGAGCATTACTTTACTAGCATGTGAGGTGAGTGCAATTGTGTGGTAGTTTGAGCATTCTTTGGCATTGCCTTTCTTTGGGATTGGAAGAAAAACTGACCTTTTCCAGTGCTGTGGCCACTGCTGAGTTTTCTCAATTTGCTGGCATATTGAGTGCAGCACTTGCGCAGCATCATCTTTCAGGATTTGAAATAGCTCAACTAGAATTCCATCACCTCCACTAGCTTTGTTCGTAGTGATGCTTCCTAAGGCCTGCTTGACTTCACATTCTAGGATGTCTCGGTGTACCCACACCCAATCCCTCTTGGCCAAGTTCTAGCACTAAAGTCAAATCATTGTCATTATCGCTGGCATGTATTGAGTTCTTTTTGTGTGCAGCCACTGAACTAAACAACTGCATAATTAGCTCAATGAATCATTAATCATCCTATTTTATAGATGATTATCATCCCCTCTTACAGGCAAGGAAAATGAAGCGGATAAGAGCAGTTAAGTAACTTGCTTAAGATCACTCAGCTCATAAGTCGTATTGTCAGGATTCAAACCAAGCAATCCAGCCTAAACCCTTAACATTAGGCCAGCCGTAAGATGGATTCACTGAAGATGTGAGTGTAGGAAGATGCGCTTTGCACGCAGTTTGTGTAGCAGATATACACTGGGATTTGGATTTGAACCCTCAGGGGAAACTAGGAAATTCTAGGTAGAGAGTGGAAAAGCAGGTATTTGAAACTATACCCATTGTAGAAAATTACTTAACCTCTCCAAGCCTTTGTTGTCGAATCCATAATATGGGGGCAATAGCAATACTACCTGATGGATTGCTCTGAGGACTAAGAAGTAAATGCATGTAAAGGATGCAGAACCATACTTGACACGTATTGAGTGCTCCATAAATACTACCCAGCATTAATCTTCACAAGCCTTGGAAATCACTGTTGTCCATATTTTACAGGAGAAACAGAGACTCAGAGAAAGAAAACTACTTGCCCAAGGTCACACTGCAGGCTAGATGTTGATGCCATGTCTGGCTGACTTTGAAACTTCTGACCCTAACTTGGTTTTCCTAACTTGGCAGAAAAATCTCCTAAATGAGGAGCAGTGACCCCTCACTCTAAAACCGTCACAGAAACTCAGCTATCTGGCTCTCCTGGCTGGCTTCATCCGCTCACCTGTTTCCCATCTCCCCATCAGTTGCTCCCCCAAGTGTACATCTGCACTCGGGAGGGGAATGACAAGCTCCTTCATCTCCACCAGTGATATAGGGGTCCCCACCACCACCCCAGAAATGCTCCCCTCAGAGCATCTTTGCCAAGGAAACCACTTTCCCCTTTCACAGCTGGCTCACCTGCCTCAGAGTCCACCTGTCTTTCCTGGAACAAGCTCGGATGTTCCTTTAGACCACCTGCCTTTCACACCTGTCTCCCTCTGCCATCCCACCTCCCTCCACAATCCCCTGTAATACAGACTGGCCAGGGGCCATGGCTGCTGCCCACAGGAGTCGTTCCACTGCCCAGTGCAGTTCAAGGCTGAATCCCACCTCTCCTTGTTCCTGTCCTTGACTTGAGAAAACGTGCAGGAATTTCTTGGCGGCAAGGACCCAGGAGATGGAACTTGAAGCCGGGCCCTTGGTTCAGGCTTTGCAGAAAGTGAGTGTCCACACTCAGCAAAGGCACCTTTGATAAAATAGTGTAAGAATCTCTGCCCATATTGAACGTGAAGTGAATGCCAGGCCCTGTGCAGAGGGTTTAAATGGAAGGATCTTGGGTCATCCCCACATCAGGCATCATCGTCATCCCCATTTCACAGCTAAGGAAACTGAGACTCAGAGAAGCTACGGTACTTGCCCAGGCGTGGCTTTAGAGCCATACTCATCAGATCACCTGCTAACTCACAGCTTGCTGGGTTCCCCCCAGAGTTTCTGATTCAGTAGGTCTGGGGTGCTAGCATCAGCCTGGGGAACCTGTTCAATAGCCAAACCTCTGGCCCCACAACAGACCCTCTGAATCAGAATCTCACTCTCACAGCATCCCGGGATGACTTGGGCTCACATCCAGGTCTGAGTCTGGATGCCGCTGCCCTTGGACTCTGCTCAGATGCCCCAGAGAGCTGGAGCGGCAATATCACATTTACCTTCCACTCTTCCCAGCTTGCCAGGCAGGGGCGGAGGATGCCTGCCGCCTCCGTTTGGAAACTGCAGTGACCTTTCTTTGGTACCCTCCTGCAGAGCCTTGCCTCCAGAACCTCCTGCTGGTTCCCAGGTTGGTACACCACCAAACAGAAATCTCTCCGCAGCACCCACCTCTTTCAGCCCTCCTCCAAGTCAAGTTACTTCTGAGGCTAAAAACTTTTTGTTTCCTTTTAAAACTACTAGATAGGCAGAGCAGACCGAGAAAGCAGAGGGCCTAACCCTAGGGAAATCTGCTGTAGAAATGGGACATACAGAGGTGGGAACATACTCTGGTTTTAGAGAAAAAAAAACTTCCTTATTGGGAAATAAACCGGTCTTTAGAGAGGAGGTCAGCCAGGATGGGTGATGGGAAAGAGTGTTTCCCCCTCTCTTGTCTCTTGGTTTTTTTGTTTGTTTGTTTGTTTGTTTGTGTTTGGCCATGGTGTGGCATGCAGAATCTTAGGCTCCCCAACCAGGGATTGAACCTTGGCCCCCTGCATTGGGAGCGTGGAGTCTTTACCATTGGACTGCCAAGGAAGTCCCTCTTGTCTCTTTATGATGTGATAATCTGGAACAATTTTCTCCTTAAAAAATGATGATAAATCATACCTATAGATTTCTTACTATGTGCCAGGCATTGTACATAGCACTTCACAGGCATTATCTCATTTCATCCCCTTAAAAACACCACGGGTTAGGTAATCCAACAATTTAGTCCTATTTTAAAGATAAAGAAAATGAGGCTGAAAATCGGCAGTCTAGGTTCAATGCAGGATACAGGATGCTTGGGGCTGGTGCACTGGGATGACCCAGAGAGGTGGCATGGGGAGGGAGGTGGGAGGGAGGTTCAGGATTGGGAACTCATTTACACCCGTGGCAGATTCATGTTGATGTATGGCAAAACCAATACAGTATTGTAAAGTAAAATACAGTAAAAATAAATAAATAAAAGGTGTCCAGAGTCACATAACTGGTAAAACCGAAGGGAAATCTGAGCTGTCTAACTCAGAAGACTACACTGCCTGGCAGTCTTCTATGTACCAGTGAATAAACAGGCCTTCCTGTCTTGGGGGAGCTCCCATGCCTGCAGATAGCAGGACACCAGTAATTTTCAAGCTCATCTCAATGCCTGAATCACAATAAGAATGAAAAGTTACTTCAGTCTGGACTAGAGCTGCAAAATCTTACTGTGTACTCTGAAAATTTTAAATATTCATTATGTAATTAATGCTATTCAATCACACACACACACACACACACACACACACACACAGGAAAACTTCGACGCTTTTTAAGAAAAGTTTAAGCCCTTATCGATTGAGAACTTTTATAACTCTCAAAATGGAGGCATCCCCATATCTCTACAGGTATTTTAAATGAATTGAATTAATCATAGGCTTAAAAGTCTCTTGCGATCTTCGTTAACTTCCCTGGGTTTAATTAAAACATCTGTGCACTTTTAATTTATCGATTCATCCAACTCATATGTCATGTTTTTAACACACCCCAGCATGCTCTGCATCATTTTTAACCCGATTTCCACTTAACTAAAGCAATTAAATTCACCCCGGATTAATTAAAGCATCCATACTTTCATGCTTAAGTCAGCGTGTGCTGCTTTCCCCACATGGCTCCTGAATGTCAGAGATCTGACACACCTGATGAGTTTTTCGTCCTTCTGGAAATTCTTCCCTGAATCGCTTCCTTGCCTATTAATGTGCATTTGACAGAACGGGAATGAGGAAGTGGGTGCGCCTGCACTGTGGCCCTCTGGGCTGGAGGCTCTCTCAGAAGCATCCTTGGCCTTCCTGTCTTCACAGGGGCTGCTGGATCTTGCCCCCTACACTGAGGCCAGCTAACGCGTCTGAGTAATCCAGGCAGGAAGTGGGGGGCGCTCCGGTCAGAGCCCATCCTCGTGAGGAGAGCGGCAGGTCTTGTTTGCGTTTGTACTTTTCTCGTGGCTCCTTAGTTCTGCTTTCCATCCTCCTCACTCTTCCTGCAAACACGGTCCGTCCTTTTCCCACCCACTTCATAGGGAGGGAAAACTGAGGCCCCAAGGTCAACAGGCTTCTCAGCTGGGCATGGTGAGCCAGGGAGCTATTCAGATAGGAGCAAATGAGCCCCCTGGAAGCTAGTCTGAACTTCTGCCCCCCATCCACTGTGACAGAGCCCATTTCCCCTCAGCTGTGGCAGCATTGGAGGTTATGTATTTTCAATTTAAAAAACAATTTTTTATTGAGTGTTGTATTAATTTCTGCTGTACAGCAAAGTAATTCAGTTATGTGTATATGCATTCTATGTTTATATTCTTTTCCATTATTGTCTATCAGAGGATATTGAGTATAGTTTCTCTGTATAGTAGGACCTTATTTTTTATCCATTCTACATATAAAAGTTATAGATTTCTTTAATCTGATAAGTCAAAGATTATTTCTCATTTTTATCTATACTTATTTAATTGCTAGTGAAGTTGAGAACTTTTCATACTTTTATTGGCAATTTTTTTTTTCATTGCACTGAGTCTCCCTTGCTGTGCCTAGGCTTTCTCTATCTGTGGAGAGTTGGGGCTACTCGTCACTGTGGTACACGGGCAGTGAAGAGTAGCCCCAGCTCTTCATTCTCGTCGTGGTGGCTTCTCTTAACGTGGAGCACAGGCTCTTGGCCCAAGGGCTTCAGTAGTTGTAGCACGCAGGTTCAGTCGTTGCAATTCCTGGGCTCTAGAGCACACGCTCAGTAGTTGCCCACAGGCTTAGTTGCTCTGCGGCATGTGGGATCTTCCTGGTGCAGGGATCAAGCCTGTATCCACTACATTGGCAAATGGATTCTTAGCCACTGCACCACCAGGGAAATCCTTATTGGCAGTTTATGTTTATATTTATCTGTCCTTTGCCCAGGTTTTTATTTGTCTCTTTTTATTGATTTGTAAGAGTTCTTTTTGTATTTCATGTCAAGCTTTATTCTGTAAAATGTTAGAAAATATATTTCCCCATTGTTTCCTCAGATGTCTTGTTATTCAGTTGCTCAGTAGTGTCCAACTCTTTGCAACCTCATGGACTACAGCACACCAGGCTTCCATGTCCTTCACCATCTCCCAGAGCCTGCTCAAACTCATGTCGATTGAATCAGTGATTCCATCCAACCATCTCCTCCTCTGTTGCTCCCTTCTCCTCCTGCCCTCAGTCTTTCCCAGAATCAGGGTCTTTTTTAGTGAGTTGGCTCTTCATATCAGGTGGCCAAAGTATTGGAGTTTCAGCATCAACACCAGTCCTTCCAATGAATATTTAGGGCTGATTTACTTTAGGATTGACTGATTTGATCTCCTTGCAGTCCAAGGGACTCTCAAGAGTCCTCTCCAACACCACAGTTCAAAAGCATCAATTCTTCGGCGCTCAGCTTTCTTTACAGTTCAACTCTCACATCCATACATAACAAATGAAAGAACCACAGCTTTGACTATATGGACCTTTGCTAGCCAAGTGATGTGTCTGCTTTTTAATACACTGTCTAGGTTTATCATAGCTTTTTTTCCAAGGAGCAACTGTCTTCTAATTTCATGACTACAGTCACCATCTGCAGTGATTTTGGAGCCCCCCAAAATAAAGTAAGTCACTGTTTCCATTGTTTCCCCATCTATTTGCCATGAAGTGATTGAACCGGATGCCATGACCTTAGTTTTTTGAATGATGAGTTATAAGCCAGCTTTTTCACTCTCCTCTTTCACCTTCATCAAGAGGCTCTTTAATTCCTCTTCACTTTCTCCCATAGGGTGGTGTCATTTGCATATCTGAAGTTATTGATATTTCTCCCAGAAATCTTGATTCTAGCTTGTGCTTCATCCAGCCCAGAATTCCACATGATGTACTCTGCATAGAAGTTAAATAGGCGGGGTGACAATATACAGCCTTGACGTACTCCTTTCCCAACTTGGAACTAGTCCGTTTTTCCTTATCTGGTTCTGTCGCTTCTTGACCTCCATACAGGTTTCTCAGGAGACATCTCTTTAAGAATTTTCCACAGTATGTTGTGATCCACACACTCAAAGACTTTAGTGTAGTCAGTGATGCAGAAGTAGATGTTTTTCTGGAATTTTCTTGCTTTTTCTATGATCCAACGGATATTGGCAATTTGATCTCTGTTCCTCTGCCTTTTCTAAACCCAGCTTGTACATTTGGAAGTTCTCAGTTCATGTATTGTTGAAGCCTAGCTCAAAGGATTTTAAGCATTACCTTGCTAGCATGTGAAATGAGCACCATTGTGTGTTAGTTTGAACATTTTTTGGCATTACCTTTCCTTGAGATTGGAATGAAAACTGACCTTTTCCAGTCCTGTGGCCACTGCTGAGTTTTCCAAATTTGCTGGCATATTGAGTGCAGCACTTTCACAGCATCATCTTTTAAGATTTGAATAGCTTAGCTGGAATTCCATCACCTCCACTAGGTTTGTTCGTTGTGATGCTTCCTAAGGCCCACTTGACTTCACACTCCAGGATGTCTGGCTCTAGATGAGTGACCACATTATCATGGTTATCTGGGTCATTAAGACCTTTTTTGTATAGTTCTGTGTATTCTTGCTACCTCTTCTTAATCTCTTCTGCTCCTGTTAGGTCGATACTATTCTGTCCTTTACTGTGCCTATCTTTGCATAAAATTTTCCCTTGGTATCTCCAGTTTTCTTAAAGAGACCTCTAGTTGTTCCCATTCTATTGTTTCCCTCTATTTCTTCGCATTGTTCACTTAAGAAGGCTTTCTTATCTCTTCTCACTATTCTTTGGAACTCTGCATTCATATCAGTATACTTTTCTCAAAGCTGATCTTCTTGGTCCCTTGAATTTATCTTTTTTATATATCCCATTCACAAGAAAATAAAATTAGCCTTCGGTATTTTTTCAAATACTCTGTAGGTTTTTTTTCTTATTTGGATCTTTAATCTGTATCAAATTTGTGGTACATAATAGAGGTCAGACTTTATTGACTATCAAATAGATTGTCACCTGCAAGAGCCCAGAAATAATGGAAACTTGCCTTTCCTGACTTCAGCTCAGCAGCAAACTATGTCCACAGTCTCTAAAGACAATGGGACACCTCCTTTGGTTTCAGTGACACTGAACTTTGTCTCACCTCCATGACCCAAAATATTAATATTATATCCTTAACTGCTTCGGAAGACTCGAGGCATCTTTATTTCTCTGTCCTTTTTCCCTACCACTTAAGCCAGCTACTCACATATATTAGGTTCTTCATAAGTGTTTATTGACTAACTGGGATGTGAGGCGACCAATTCTTAGTACAATTTTGACAATTTCTCAGAGTCCTAGGTTCAAGTATTCTCCGGTCTCTTTTCCAGAGAAATGTCCAATCAGATTTCAAACCATCTTTAAAAGACACGTTATTTTTTTTCAAATTTAAGTCTAGTTGGTTTACCATGTTGTGTTAATTTCTGCTGTACAACAGAGTGACTCATTTATACATTCTTTTTCATATTCTTTTCCACTATGGTTTATCATAGGAT
Source organism: Neotragus pygmaeus (assembly GCA_006410875.1). Lineage (NCBI taxonomy): Eukaryota > Metazoa > Chordata > Mammalia > Artiodactyla > Bovidae > Neotragus > Neotragus pygmaeus. The sequence continues at coordinate 402,582 of SJYV01032113.1, read as the reverse complement.
ATTGAATATAGATACATATGCTATACAGCACGGCCTTGGTGCTTATCCATTCTGTATATGATAGTCTGCAACTGCAGACGTAACTGAACGACTTCACTTTCACTTTCATGCATTGGAGAAGGAAATGGCAACCCACTCCAGTGTTCTTGCCTGGAGAATCCCAGGGACGGGGGAGCCTGGTGGGCTGCCGTCTGTGGGGTCGCACAGAGTCAGACACAACTGAAGCGACTTANAAAAAAATCTGATTAGATCATATTGATATGTCAGTATACAAATATTAGTGTTTATTTTTTTGACACTGAATTTATAGTAAACAAGAGGATGCATTAAAGTGAAAACCATTTGCTGGGGGTTGGGATGCATGGAGAGAGTAACATGGAAACATACATCGCTGTATGTAAAACAGATAGCCAATGGGAATTTGCTCTATGACTTAGGAAATTCAAGTCGGGGCTCTGTAACAACCTAGAGAGTTGGGATGGGGAGGGAGGTGAGAGGGAAGTTCAAGAGGGTAGAGACATATATATACCTATGGCTGATTCATGTTGATGTTTTGCAGAAACTAGCACAACAATAAATTCTGAAGAGGATGTGGAAAAAAAGGGAACCCTCCTACACTGTTGATGGGAATGCAAACTGGTACAGCCTCTATGGAGAACAGTGTGGAGATTTCTTAAAAAACTGAGAATAGAAATGCCATATGGCCCAGCAATCCCACTGCTGGGCATATACACCGAGGAAACCAGAATTGAAAGAGACACATGTACCCCAATGTTCAATGCAGCACTATTTATAATTGCTAGCACATGGAAGTAACCTAGATGTCCATTGGCAGATGAATGTATAAAGACCTTGTGATATATATATAGACAATGGAATATTACTCAATTATAAAAAGGAGCACATTTGAGTCAGTTCTAATGAGGTAGATGAACCTGGGACAAATGCTATATATTAATGCATATACGTGAAATTTAGAAAGACAGTACTGATGATTGTACATGCAAGGCATTAAAGGAGACACAGATGTAAAGAACAGTCTCTTGGACTCAGTGGGAGAAGGAGTGGGTGGGATGATTTGAGAGAATAGCACTGAAACGTGTAAATTACCATATGTAAAATAGATGACCAGGGCAAGCTTGATGCATGAAGCAGGACACCCAAAGCTGGTGCTCTGGGACAACCCAGAGGGATAGGGTGGGGAGAGAATTGGGAGTGGAGTTCAATATGAGGGGGACACGTGTACCTGTAGCCGATTTATGTTGATACATGGCAAATGCCATCACAATATTGTAATTATCCTCAATCAAAATAAATACATTAACTGAAAAAAATAAACCAACACAATACTGCAAAGCAATTATCTTTCAATAAAAAATAAATGAAAAAACACACAAAACAAACAAACAAAAATTTACTCTCCTCCTTTACCACTACCAGTGAATAGAATCAGTGGCAAATCCTTAGGGTGGAAAACAGCAAGTTGTATTTCAAATGCAAACAGCTCTGTATTGCTGAATACAATGTGTAAAGTAAGGAACAGTAGGATATTAGACTGAGATCGCAGTCATGTCAGGACCAAAGACCTTCTATGCCATAATGAAGAGTTTAGGATTCTAGTGTAAACAAGAAAGAGAACCCAGTGAAACAATTTCTTCTTTTGGTATATTTACTAACTGAACATTTACTTGAAATATAATATACCTACAGAAGAATATGCAAAATATACACCTCAATAAGCTTTCACAAAGTCAACATGCACATGTAATCCCTGCCCAGATCAAGAAGTCAAAAGTAGTGCCAGACCCTGGAAGCAGCCCTTGGGCCACTTCCAGCCATTAACAGGGCAGACAATTCAAAAAGTTACCTAATAAACTCCCCAGAGGTAATATATCTACTTGGAGGCCCAGAAGATTGAAACAAGTAGTTATTTTCTTTCTTGCCTTGTCTTTAACAAAGAGGGAAAAAAGGAACATCACTGAAGTAGAAACAAATTCACAAGACACAGCAAAGGAGTGGAGACCGAGACAACTTAAATTTATACCTTTGTGCCAGGCTAAATTATTTCATGCAAAAGGTTCACTCTAGCCCTCAGAGACATTTAAAAAAAACAAACAGCAGAAACAAGGAGAGTAATAAAGACTTCTTACATTATTGTGCTATAAATACTGAAAATATGTTTCCAAATGTGACAAGAAATATTACGAGCGATTGCAGATGCATAAATGGAGGAAGTATAATACTGTTTCCTCAGAGGCACCGATAAAAAAAAGACTATTATAAAGCACTACAAAATAATTTCTTTATCCAGAAGCTCTGAANAAATATGTTTCCAAATGTGACAAGAAATATTACGAGCGATTGCAGATGCATAAATGGAGGAAGTATAATACTGTTTCCTCAGAGGCACCGATAAAAAAAAGACTATTATAAAGCACTACAAAATAATTTCTTTATCCAGAAGCTCTGAAGCAGTTATTAAACCAGCTGTTTTCAAAAGTACACAAATCTGCTAAGTTGCAGTTGGGTAACTGTTAAATGTTAAAGCCATGAATGATCAGCTTGGAGCAGATGGTCTGGGAATGGGTGAGAAAATGGCAACGTTAATACCACCAGACTGAGATGTTCATTTGTGCTGTGGTATGTGCAGACTGGGTGAATAATGAAGGTTCTGTAATAATTGTGTAAATCCCAACATTATTAAATCGATTCAGCTGGGGTTTCTTAATATATGTGAAGCACTTGATGTACTTGGAGAACTACCTCCTCTTTGGCTAAAGCTGTTCTCATTAACTCATACTGCTTTATTTGCGGTGACCTCAGTGTTCCCGTTAAGTAATGACTGGAATAAGAATTAGAAATGCACTTTCAGTCCAAGTATTAGAAAGGAGGGAAAATGTTAAGTGTCAAAGCATGAGTGTTGCAAGAGATTGGCCCCCGGTATTAATTTACCTATCAAGTTCAGTTAGTGTTTGTTTTAGACTATTTAAGAGTTTATAATTAGCCTTGCACTTTTGGGATTTGAGAAAGTTGCCTTTTCTCAGTTAATGTTTATTTTACCTGAAAGAGAAGAAATCCATATTAATATATTTTCTGGTTTTTAGTTTAACCTGGGCACTCCCAGATTATTTACCACAATATCACTTCAGATATTTGTGAAAAGGGTGTATGGAAAGCAGAGCCATCTAAAGCAGTTTTTGCTGCTGTTTTTTTCCTCAGTCTGGGCTGTCCTTGTAATTAGTTTAAGGGCTTTTTTTTGCAGCGCAGAACATATAACAGCATCTCTGGCCTGGCCCACTAGATGCCAGCAGCAGCAACCAAGAATGTACCCAGACATCTCCCATTCTTCACTGATCACCACTGTTCTATAGGAAACCCAAGAGAGCCTGTGGCTCATTACCTCTGGTGGTAAGAAAGAAAAGAAAGTGAAAATGCCTTGAAAGTTTCACAAAGAGTTGTTATTTTTAACTGAACTTGGCTTTAAGGAAAATACCAGTACACAGAGTCCCATGATAAGATTAAAATGCCAAATATAACACTTTGCTTCTATAAGTATGAGCTATGTGGTCTCAATTTTGGGGAATGAAGTAAGATTCAATGAATTCAATTCATTCAATTCAATTCATTCAATGAATGAAGTAAGTGAGAACAAAGCAGATATAAGCTGGGTTTCTCAAAATATTCTCTCAATAGCAGTCCATCAATATATTAAAAACAAATAAATCTGAAGCTAACCAGATTCAGAGACATGCTACATATTACATCTTCACACTGAACAGTCATTTTGCCCAAAAAAGGCTCTAAGATGTCTTGCAGTTAAAAAAAAAGAAACTGCAAATACATACCATTGGAATATATGTGTGTGTATGTGTGTGTGTGATANCCAAGAAGCAGAGTTACAGGCTGGTAAATCCCCAAAGGACTTTAGGAGGACCTAGTTTGACCCACTTGCTCTGCAGATGAAGAAAATGAGACCCAGATTAAGACTTTATTCCCAAGACCACTTTGAAACAGGGGAGACTCCAGAACTCCACACTCTATCTTATTTGGAGCGAAGACCTGAGGTCTGGGCTTTGTTCTTAGTCTGCAGCAAAAAGCAGTTGGCTAGCTGGCCATCTTTCTGGATCCCAGAGGGCTTGCCTGGGCCAGGGGGACACAGCCTGGGGATGCAGCCCACCTCTCATTCCCCAAAGACTTGTCTGTCAAATGGGATAGCTCTTGAGAATGGGAGTGTGGGACCAATCTACATTGCCACAGGCTGAACCTTACCTCTCCAGGTGAATCTCTGGCCTCCCAGCTCCAGGTATCTGTGCAGGAAGGTGAGGCAGGGGCCTTCCAGGTAGGCTTTGTCGTACTCAGCATAGCACCGCTCTGTCTCCATTCTGCGCTTGGTCAACAGAGCCACGGGGTTAGCTGACACCCAGTTCAGAGTTTCCATGTCCAGTGATATGTGGTCTTGCCCATCATAGCCAAACCGCCAGAAGCTGTTGGAGTGGCCATCTTCCTGGATCTCACAGCCAAACATGCGGTGAGTGCTATGCATGCCTGTGAATACAGGTAAGAAAGCTGTCACTAGTGGCGACGGGGGTCAAGTCCCTTATAGCCAGGGAGAAGCCCACCACCCACAGAGACATCAAAAAAGTAGAGGGACAGGTCATCATCATTTAGATAAAAATCTCCCAAGTAATTTTCATAAGCAGCCTGGGTTGAGAAACCTGCTAGGTCTCTCATGTGGGACAAACACCCCAGTTCATAATTAGACACATCCTTATTTCATATCCCACACTACTTGAAAGTGAAAGTGAAAGTTGCTCAGTTGTGTTTCACTCTTTGTGACCCCATGAACTATACAGTCCATGGAGTTCTCCAGGCCAGATACTGGCGTAGGTAGCCTTTCCCTTTTCCAGGGAAATCTCCTCAACCCAGGGATCAAACCCAGGTCACCCACATTGCAGGCATATTCTTTACCAGCTGAGCCATCAGGGAAGCCCACCTGTGGGTGTAAATGTTCTCAATGGTAAGACTAAGTCATGCCATGCTTATCCTGCGGGCCCTTGGCTGATGCACAGCCCTTCTCAGTCTCAAATCTTTTATATCCTTTGTATCTACTGATTCTGAGGCCTCTGGGGACCTGAGGCTTTTAGTCTGGGCATTTGGGTATCCAGGCACAGAGAGGGACAGTGTTGTGTGAACAAGCTGTGCTCCATAAGCACTTCATTCACAATAAGCAGCAGCCCTGGTGGTGGGCCCAAGTGCACTGTTGCTGAGAGGGGGAAGCTGAGGTGGTGCCAGAGGGCCTGGGNGCAGACAGTAAAGAATCCGTCTACAGTACTGGGTTCTTGGGTCGGGAAGATCCCCTGGAGGTGGGAATGGCTCCCCATGCCAGTATTCTTGCCTGGAGAATCCCATGGACAGAGGAGCATGAAGGGGTACAGTTCATGGGATTGCAAAGAATCAGACATGGCCGAGTGACTAACACTTCCACTCCACAGGCTAGGTGGATGTCCTAGTTTGGGGTCACATTCTCATACAAAAAGTCCTGTCCTTAAGAACTGGCCTTTGCATCTCATTCCTCTCCTCATTCTGAGTTGATTCCAGAGTAATAATCTTCAAGTTAATACTGGTTGTATATCCACTCTGATTACTGAGATAGCCAAGCAATCAGACCATGAAACTGGCCAGAACAACAGTGACCAGAATCTGACCATTAATTTGTCTGTGGAAAGGTCAGTGACTCGGCCAGAGACTGGCCCATCCATTCCACTCATGACTGTGTGTAGGAAGATTACATGGGGTCATTTCCATACCCAGCTTCACTTTCTCTGGGCTTCCCTGGTAGTTCAGACAGTAAAGACTCTGCCTTGACATGCAGGGGACCCAGGTTCGTTCCCTGGGTTGGAAAACATCCCCTGGAGAAGGAAATGGCAACCCGTTCCAGTATTCTTGCCTAGAGAATCCCATGGACAGAGAAGCCGGGCAAGTCCATGCGGTTGCAGAGTCAGACACAACTGAGCGACTACCACTTTCACCTCTTCCATCCTGTACATTTACTAACTTCTTGGGTAGATATGTGCTCAGAGAGTGAACACTAATTTTAGACTTATCCTAAGTGAAACTTAGTTAGGAAAGTGACTCATGCATGAGTCTCACTGGTTTTCTTTTTCATCTTTTGGTACCTTCTGAAGTCAAATATTAGTGAAGTTAGACTGAGCCTCTCTACTTTTCTTTCCAATAGTGGGTGATGATTGGGTTTGGTGATACATGTAAAGATATCACCAGCCTTCATGGTACAGTCTCAGAAGCCTCAGTGTGGTTCAGTTAAGATACTATTACTTATAACCTTACAAAGCTCTCAAAGTTGGATGACACAACTCTGTATTCAGTTCCTCTAATTCTGCTGGAGAAATCTCCCTTTTTCCTTTACATTCTCTTCAAGTTTGAGATGTAGTGTTTTAACAAATCAAAAATCTTTCATTCTGTATGGGTCTTCTTCAAAGGGCCACATACCTCTTACTGGGGCTGCTCCATTTTCTTGCAGGTGGATAGGAACTGGTGAACCACTGGTCCGTTCAGCTCTCAACTGGTGTTTCGTGTCCCCTCCCCCATGAGTGATCAGTACTTTTCCCCTCTGTTTTTTTCAGTTGATTGCTTGGATCCTACATGCTCCAGCCATGGGGTCTGTGTAAATGGAGAATGCCTTTGCAGCCCTGGCTGGGGTGGTCTCAACTGTGAGCTGGCGAGGGTCCAGTGCCCAGACCAGTGTAGTGGGCACGGCACATACCTCCCAGATACTGGCCTCTGCAGCTGCGATCCCAACTGGATGGGTCCCGACTGCTCCGTCGGTAAGTCATGAGGTTTCCTCCTCACTTCCCCCAATGCTCACACCCTATGTTCCTTCCATGAGCCCACACAGATGGGAATCAACGCTCTGTACTTAGCTCCGGAGGGAGGGACTTTAGTCAGTTGCATAGTACCTCTCTTACTCTGTTCTCAGCCCTGAAGTCTTTGATCCTTGAGAAACATGCAAACAAATCCCACAAAGGTTCTTGTGCCTTGTTGGTTTCATCGCCGCAAATGGATGAGGGGCCGGGAGGGACGCTTCCATTTGCATTAGAGCTTTCTTACGTACGCTCCCTAAAGGTACTAGAAAACAAAACAGAACAATTCAGTCCCAGACAAACTGAATGGAATGTCCTATAAAACAGAAAAGAGGCTCCCTCAGGGTCCTGGGTGAACATATTATAAAGCTCTGCAATACTCTAGTGACAGGAAAATAATGAAGTTGCACCATACACTTTATTTTCCTAAAATTAAGAGTACGTGTCTTCCCTCCCACGTGACCTTAAAATGGAACGGTTCAACAGTTCAGGCCAGTCCCCACCTCTCCAAGAACGGTTCCATTCACACTGACAGCACCTATCCAAGCAAGCCATCATCTTTCCGCCCCCTTCCTGTGAGTAGTCAGACAGCTGTCAGATTGCCATGGCAATCAGAAAGGGAACCTATGTGAAGCTTTGCTACAATGGGAAAGAAGTGAATATTTCATTCCAGAAGGAAAAAAAAAAGGAAGATTCCATTAAAATGGGCTATTTTGGATGTCTTCTCAGCCCACTCGTCTCTGGCTTCAATTCTGAGACTAGAGGCCCAGGCCAAGTGCTACAGAGGATGAGGAGGGTGGGGTAGCCCTAGATCCGAGGCCCAGCTGTGCAGCCAGCTTGCTGTGTGACTTGGAGTGAGTCACTGACCCTCCTGGTGTGGTTTCCCCCTCCCCGGGCCTGATGAGCCACGCCTCCCTCCATAGTCTGTTGTAAGGATGAGTGTCTGGCACGTGCTTGTCCTCGAGTGAGAGGTCTGGAACGCCAGAGTGCATATCTGTCTGTCTGTCTCCTCCCCAACCACAAAAGACTTTGAGCTCCTTTGAGAAAGAAGCTGTGTAAATGCAGCACATTTAGAGCGGTCCCGATGGCCACCACGATGCCGTTGTGGGTGACAGCTGGGTCTGCCGTCCTCCTGTGTGGATGGAGCTGCTGTGGGGCCCCAACTGGCTTTGGGGCAAGGCAGGCTCTCAACAGGGAAAGACATCCCAGCTGGCCAGGGAGTCAGGCTCCATGGGTATCTTTTCAGGTGGGCACCTTCCAGGGAGCTTTGCCAAACCGGATGGGCAGTGTCTGACCTTTACCTGGGGTAGTGTCCCGCCATAGAACCGTGGTCCTCACACTTCAGCGTGCATCAGAAACACCTGGAGGACATAGTGAAACAAATTTCTGAGTCTCACTCCCTGCATTTCTAAGCCAGGAGGACCAACCAAGGTATAAGAAGTTGCATCTCTACATAGTTCCCAAGTGATGGTTGATGCAGCCAGTCCAGGGGTCTCCCTCTGAGAACACTGCTCTAGAAACTACCTAACCATGAATGAACTGGCCAGTGGAGAGACAGGCCGCCGAAGATGACATGGGCCTTGGGCCGGTTCCAGGGACCCGGGCCATGTTTGTGGTCTGGCCTCCCATGGAGGGTTTCTCTAGAGGTGGTGTTGAGCTGTAATCATTGTTTTTCTTCCAGAAGTGTGCTCAGTAGACTGTGGCACTCACGGCGTCTGCATCGGGGGAGCCTGCCGCTGTGAAGAGGGCTGGACAGGCGCAGCTTGCGACCAGCGTGTCTGCCACCCCCGCTGCATTGAGCACGGGACCTGTAAAGATGGCAAATGTGAATGCCGAGAGGGCTGGAATGGTGAACACTGCACCATTGGTAGGCAAACGGCAGGCACCGAAACAGGCACATATTGCTTTATTTTCATAAATCGTAGATCTATAGTGATGGTCGTGCGTTGCAACTGGCTGTTCCCTCAGGGACACAATGCTTCCTGCTGCCTCTCAAATCTCCTGGGGGCATAGGGAAGGGAAAAGCATGGTCCCGATTGGAAAAGGTTTTCCCTGATTCCCAGAATTCCAGATTGGGAGGAAAGGGACCAGATTAGATAAGAAAACCCATCCAAATTACTGAGCAGCAGGAGAGAGAAATGCACATGCATGGGAAATTGTCAGGACCTGGAGGTTTTAAGTACCCTGAGTAACTGCGATCTACAGGTCTCCCCTTTCTGAATATCCTCCCAGCTGGTTGGATCACTGGATCCTTGCTTGGTGGCAACAATGGAACTCACTTCTTTTAGATCAGGTTGGATGCAGGCTGGACTCCCAGGTTTCCTGGGTGACCAGGTACCAGTTGTAATAAGTTTGAGCATCCTCTTGCTGTCCCAAGACAAAAACTTTGCCTTTGGGCTTCTGCCTACCACCACCACCATTGATAAATGTCTCCTCCTTTGACCCCATTTCATTCTCACTTAGCCACATCTCTATATAAGCTTCATGACCGAGAATATGTCTCTACAGGTCATTTTCTTTGTTAAGAAGTAGTAGTTCTCAAGTGTCTTCCATTTTGGTTTCTTTTTTGTCATTATTGTGGTTTGGGGTAGGACAAAACTGGCTTCATTATACCAGTTATCCCTTTAATTGAGGAGATGGGAGTGATTGCCCTCTGGCTTTCCACATCTCTTAGACAGTTGGGATTAGCTTTTTTTTTTTTTTTTTTTGCATTTGTTATTTAATTAAGTCAGATCTAGGGTTGATTTCATGCCAAGTCTGGCTGAAGCCACTGGCTGACATGGACACTCTCAGAGAAGTTTCCATCCGAACTACTATTGGTCTCTTGAATTTACCTTTGATTCTAGCCATTGAGTTGGGGACCATCCCATCTGCCCTAACCTCAAGACCCCAGGCACCTGGAATAAAAGGCAGGATTAGGAGCTGGTCCAGGGCTGACTCATGAAAACAGACTCAGTTTCCCATGCTGTTCATTTGGGTGGTCAAGCAGAGATAAAGTGCTCTTTGCATTTTGTTTCCCCTAATTCCATTTAATTGGGCATCAGAGGGGGCAGCGTGCCTATCCAGGCCATGACCGTAGCACTGGGACCCTGCCGGGACAGTCTGTTGGCAGTGAATTGTTTTTGCAATCTCTCAATGATGCTCCAGATCCCATGCCCCCCTCCCCTCCTGCAGCTGCTTTCATTTACAGTTCCCTGCAGAGTCTGGGGGAAAATTCAGAAGGCTCTCAAAGGAAGGATGTGTACAGCCCAATATCCAGACAGTTTAAAATCATTACCAATAGCTCCCGCTCTTTTGGGGTGCTCCTCTTGAAATACTTTTGCATGCTTGGTGTGATGTAAATACACTCTCCCCCCATACCTCCATTGCCCTCAGTCTTCCTCCCCAAAAGAGCTNGAAAAAAAAAAAGGAAGATTCCATTAAAATGGGCTATTTTGGATGTCTTCTCAGCCCACTCGTCTCTGGCTTCAATTCTGAGACTAGAGGCCCAGGCCAAGTGCTACAGAGGATGAGGAGGGTGAGGTAGCCCTAGATCCGAGGCCCAGCTGTGCAGCCAGCTTGCTGTGTGACTTGGAGTGAGTCACTGACCCTCCTGGTGTGGTTTCCCCCTCCCCGGGCCTGATGAGCCACGCCTCCCTCCATAGTCTGTTGTAAGGATGAGTGTCTGGCACGTGCTTGTCCTCGAGTGAGAGGTCTGGAACGCCAGAGTGCATATCTGTCTGTCTGTCTCCTCCCCAACCACAAAAGACTTTGAGCTCCTTTGAGAAAGAAGCTGTGTAAATGCAGCACATTTAGAGCGGTCCCGATGGCCACCACGATGCCGTTGTGGGTGACAGCTGGGTCTGCCGTCCTCCTGTGTGGATGGAGCTGCTGTGGGGCCCCAGCTGGCTTTGGGGCAAGGCAAGCTCTCAACAGGGAAAGACATCCCAGCTGGCCAGGGAGTCAGGCTCCATGGGTATCTTTTCAGGTGGGCACCTTCCAGGGAGCTTTGCCAAACCGGATGGGCAGTGTCTGACCTTTACCTGGGGTAGTGTCCCGCCATAGAACCGTGGTCCTCACACTTCAGCGTGCATCAGAAACACCTGGAGGACATAGTGAAACAAATTTCTGAGTCTCACTCCCTGCATTTCTAAGCCAGGAGGACCAACCAAGGTATAAGAAGTTGCATCTCTACATAGTTCCCAAGTGATGGTTGATGCAGCCAGTCCAGGGGTCTCCCTCTGAGAACACTGCTCTAGAAACTACCTAACCATGAATGAACTGGCCAGTGGAGAGACAGGCCGCCGAAGATGACATGGGCCTTGGGCCGGTTCCAGGGACCCGGGCCATGTTTGTGGTCTGGCCTCCCATGGAGGGTTTCTCCAGAGGTGGTGTTGAGCTGTAATCATTGTTTTTCTTCCAGAAGTGTGCTCAGTAGACTGTGGCACTCACGGCGTCTGCATCGGGGGAGCCTGCCGCTGTGAAGAGGGCTGGACAGGCGCAGCTTGCGACCAGCGTGTCTGCCACCCCCGCTGCATTGAGCACGGGACCTGTAAAGATGGCAAATGTGAATGCCGAGAGGGCTGGAATGGTGAACACTGCACCATTGGTAGGCAAACGGCAGGCACCGAAACAGGCACATATTGCTTTATTTTCATAAATCGTAGATCTATAGTGATGGTCGTGCGTTGCAACTGGCTGTTCCCTCAGGGACACAATGCTTCCTGCTGCCTCTCAAATCTCCTGGGGGCATAGGGAAGGGAAAAGCATGGTCCCGATTGGAAAAGGTTTTCCCTGCTTCCCAGAATTCCAGATTGGGAGGAAAGGGACCAGATTAGATAAGAAAACCCATCCAAATTACTGAGCAGCAGGAGAGAGAAATGCACATGCATGGGAAATTGTCAGGACCTGGAGGTTTTAAGTACCCTGAGTAACTGCGATCTACAGGTCTCCCCTTTCTGAATATCCTCCCAGCTGGTTGGATCACTGGATCCTTGCTTGGTGGCAACAATGGAACTCACTTCTTTTAGATCAGGTTGGATGCAGGCTGGACTCCCAGGTTTCCTGGGTGACCAGGTACCAGTTGTAATAAGTTTGAGCATCCTCTTGCTGTCCCAAGACAAAAACTTTGCCTTTGGGCTTCTGCCTACCACCACCACCATTGATAAATGTCTCCTCCTTTGACCCCATTTCATTCTCACTTAGCCACATCTCTATATAAGCTTCATGACCGAGAATATGTCTCTACAGGTCATTTTCTTTGTTAAGAAGTAGTAGTTCTCAAGTGTCTTCCATTTTGGTTTCTTTTTTGTCATTATTGTGGTTTGGGGTAGGACAAAACTGGCTTCATTATACCAGTTATCCCTTTAATTGAGGAGATGGGAGTGATTGCCCTCTGGCTTTCCACATCTCTTGGACAGTTGGGATTAGCTTTTTTTTTTTTTTTTTTTGCATTTGTTATTTAATTAAGTCAGATCTAGGGTTGATTTCATGCCAAGTCTGGCTGAAGCCACTGGCTGGCATGGACACTCTCAGAGAAGTTTCCATCCGAACTACTATTGGTCTCTTGAATTTACCTTTGATTCTAGCCATTGAGTTGGGGACCATCCCATCTGCCCTAACCTCAAGACCCCAGGCACCTGGAATAAAAGGCAGGATTAGGAGCTGGTCCAGGGCTGACTCATGAGAACAGACTCAGTTTCCCATGCTGTTCATTTGGGTGGTCAAGCAGAGATAAAGTGCTCTTTGCATTTTGTTTCCCCTAATTCCATCTAATTGGGCATCAGAGGGGGCAGCGTGCCTATCCAGGCCATGACCGTAGCACTGGGACCCTGCCGGGACAGTCTGTTGGCAGTGAATTGTTTTTGCAATCTCTCAATGATGCTCCAGATCCCATGCCCCCCTCCCCTCCTGCAGCTGCTTTCATTTACAGTTCCCTGCAGAGTCTGGGGGAAAATTCAGAAGGCTCTCAAAGGAAGGATGTGTACAGCCCAATATCCAGACAGTTTAAAATCATTACCAATAGCTCCCGCTCTTCTGGGGTGCTCCTCTTGAAATACTTTTGCATGCTTGGTGTGATGTAAATACACTCTCCCCCCATACCTCCATTGCCCTCAGTCTTCCTCCCCAAAAGAGCTCTTGCCAACTAATAACCTTTAGATGGAAAATCCCACTTTCCCTCAGTTCATACAATCCAACCTCAACCTCCCCTTTTCCCCCTACCACCCATCTGCCAAGGGTTTAGCATCCCACAGGGATGCCTGCTGGCCCTCTCCATCCTACAACCCATCTCTACTCTGGGAAGAGCTCACAGTGCTGATGGATCAGAGCAAAGCTTGGAAAACTCTAGGCTGAAGGGGGCCAAATCCAGCCTGCTGCCTATTTTTCTGTGACTTATGAGCTAAGAATAGTTGTCACATTTTTGTAAGGGTTGAAAGAAAAATATTTCCTGACACATGACAATTATATGAAACTTCAGTTTCAGTGTCCATTACACAAGGTGTTAGTTGAGGGCAGTCCCACCACGTGTTTGATGTATTGTCAGCTTCTGCACCACTCCTCGGCCTTGAGTAATTGCAGCGTGGTCCACGAAGCCCTTTGTTGTCTGGTGCAAAACATACTGGAAAAAACTGGCCCACCCCTGAATTGGAGAGTTGCACCAGTCTGGGTAGAGAGAGGAGAAAAGAGAAGAGGGTTAGCAATTCACTTTAGGGAAGGGACACCAAATGTGACTTGAAGGACATCAGGGGCCAAGAGAAAGGGGAAGGCCCAGAAGTCACAGAGAACGAGGGGAGGGAAAACAACTGTAGCATGGAAATGTCTCTGTGGTCTTTGAAAATGAGATGGGAAGATGGTAACTTGAATCTCATAGAAGATGGTGAGGATGTGGCCGGCAGCAGAGCACAGGAAATGATTCTAGCTAGCCCTTTGGGTGAGATAAATTAGAGAAAGGTGTTTTTGCTACCTGAAGCATTTGGTTCAAGTTTCACAACCCCATGACCTCTTGAGAGATAAAGAAAGATGCAGATTTATACGCCAAGTAAAGCTCCCCCAGTGAAGCTAGTGACATCCCAGAAAGGTTTCTCCTTGAGAATTATGATCTTGCGTGACTTCATGAGCTTGCACTACTTAAGTTATAAAGGTCTTTATCACCAGTGTCTGTCCTTGTGAGAAATTAGGGCTCTATGGTTTTCTTAGTAGGATCCGTGCCATCTCCTCATAGATTTATTAATATGTTTGCTGGGGCTTTGCTCAAAAAAAGCCAAGCATACCTTGGTTTGGTGAGACGTGCTATTCAAAATCTAGAGGTGTTCGTACACGCGTAATTGCGTCTTTTGCTTTTCAACCTCTGCCCCCAGAGCTGTATCATGGAGTTTTAGTCTTTTATTTTGAGCAGACACTCCTGTCAATTCACTTTAAGTAAATGCCACAATTTACAAGCCCAGAATCAGTCCTCCTCCTCAGGGATACTGACAGAAAGGAAAACGAGGCTTTTTGGTTCCTTTCAAAAAGAGCCTCAAAAGCTGTGTTTTGAAAATAGAAAATAAATAAGAATGAAATGGCACCTAGTCTACAAAAAAGGCATTGGCAGGTTTGGGGTAAGACAAAGCAGTGGGTGCTTAGGGTTGGGGTACTCTGGGTTGTCTGTGGTTTGTTTTCAAAAGGTCATGGTGCAACGGTTTTCTTAGGGTCATCGCAAATAGTCGGCTAAACAATTCACATCAGTCCTCGTGTATCACATGGATTTTACTGAAGGAAGCAAGAAGATAGATGCTGGGCTTGGGGAGGAGCAGGATGAGAATAGAAACACAGCCTCTACAGCTCAGTCAAGTAGAATCACCAGAATCTATTCATAGTTGGTCAAATGCATTTCTAAAATTTTTCAAGCCAATTATATTTGGATATTTAATACATATTGCTGAAAATTTAAATACAAGTTATCACATTTCAGCATTAACCGGTGAGCTAGCTTAACCAATCCTAGGCTGGACTCTACCAAGCAATGAATTTACTCTGTCTCTAACAAGTTAAAAACAGAGGATGGCTAAAATCTACAGAAATGCATTGATGAGAAATAGGTACTGAATCTAGATCAACCGCGGTTCCTGTATATCTTTAGAATGTATTAGCAGTGTTTGAATAGACGGCAGTTTATGCATATGAATAAATTGGAAAGCACATTGTGTGGTAAGAATAGTTTCATTCTTTAAGCATAATCCTAAAATGGGTTGTTTTTCCAGTCACCTGCCACCCCTCCCCTGCCTGCCTCTTATTAATACTGAAGATTTAACCTCAGAAGTCCATTCAAAATCTATACCACCAGGACATCTCTTATAAAGAAATAGAGTAAACGTTAACATGTTTTGCAAACAGAATAGTGGGGCAGAACACAGGGAGAGACCAGTGTTCTTATTACTGGAGACTGCAAGAGGAAAGCAAAATGCTAATTGAAGATAGTCACTGTTATCTCTTGAATGTTAGCTGTCCAGACACCCACTTTAAATAATACAAGCTAACACGTGCACAGAATAAACCCATTGGCACTAGGCTCCAACCCTACGTGAACTCCTTGATATCTGGGTAGCAAGCAATGTCTATAATGGTTATTCTAGCCTGTTTATTTTGTCTATGTGGTCCTGACCTCCAACTGCATTTCAGAATCATGAGGACTGGATACCCAGAACCATGTGGGGCTGAATAACCTGCCCCTGGAACACAAGTCACATCAGTTTTCTTTTCCCTCGATCGCACTGGGGCCCTTCTATTTTTCCTCTTTAATTGGTTGGGGAAAGAACTAGGTTCTTGCGATGTTAATAAGGAAAATGAATCTTTACCCAAGGTAAAACCAGCCGTGCGAAAATCTGATATGCTGATTAAGTGATTGTCACCAGGAATAGACAGGGTCACAGTCCAGGAGGCAGAGAACTTCAGTGCTACAGGGAACGGTCGGGAAGGAGACGACTGTCGAAATGAACCAACTTCAGACCAGTACAGCTGCTTCTGCACCTCATTCCAGCTTCATTCTAGTTGTAGAAACTTTTTTTTTTCTTGTAGCTATTATCCTTCAACACTTGAGCTTTCATGACTCCACAATGAGATATCAAGTTGAGATAAAATTTGCCACTGTGGTGCCATCCTTCCTATAGGATCTGTGGAAGCAGCTAATTCTCTGATTTGCTCATTAACCTATTCCTCCTGGAGCCCTTCTTGGAACCTATCCTAGGATCTCCCATCTTTTTTGAAGTAAAAACCTAAAGTGATGATTATTTGCCATTTAAGACTATGGATAGCAGAGAGGAGAGGACGTTCCTCTGCTATTTTTTTCCCCCTACACATTGGCCAAAATGTGAGCCTTTTTACTGAAGCTCAGGAATCACCACATGCCCAGAAGTTATCTCTGAGTCTGTTCAGGCAGTCTGCCCAGGTTTCCTACCTAAACTCAGAACAAGGGCCTGATGCTAGAGGTTATGGGAACCCATTTTCAGCTCACTGTAAAAAGTGGAATAAAATGAAAGGAAAAAAAAAAAAAAGAAGAAGAAGAAAACTGCCTTACAAGTAGTGAGATGTGTTGCTGAAAGTGTTTACTTTCTTGGCCTAGATGTTGAAGAGGAGCTTTTTGGGGGAAGGTAGTCACAAAGCTCCCACTAGTTTTATAGCTCAACCATCCTCTAGTTTAAATGTAAACTTTCTTTTGTATTACTTCCTATGTGATTTAGTAATATATGCCCCAGCAGAAAAGGAAGTCCTATCAAAAAAGAAAAGAGGCAAAGAAGTCTTGGAATTTTAGATCTGTGAGGAGACAGTAGTTGGAGCATTCCTTGTACCGTCCCCTTCAGATTTCAGAGGGTCCCTTGATGTACTGTTGTGTGGCCCACAGGGACAAGGAGACCCAACAAGGAGACCCAAGCATGATACAAGGAGTTACTGCCTTCATAAAAGCAAAGAACTAAAAACAGTTCTGAACTCTCAGAACAGAGTGAGCGTTAGCATGAGAGATTCCAGATTCTAAAGAAAGGAAAACATCAAAGAGTAAGAGCTATGGAAAACCTGAACTGCACTCCCTGAGTGTATGTAATGAGAACTTGGTCGCTTCACCTTTTACAGAGAATCAGCATTTCTTCCAAGTCTATGGTTCTTGGGTTCACAGTATGCACTCAAGACTTTATATTAAAGGGAAAGGGAACACAAAGAGGGCCCCAGAGCGATGAATTCCGTAAGATGCTCATGATGGACATTTACTCGTCACTTGCTCTCTGATTCATCGTGGTGTCATGAAGAATAAATTGACAGAGGAGATCTGTGTTCTAGGCTTGGCTGTGCCACGAACGTTCTGGGTGCCCTTGAGAAGTAACCCAACCTTCTGGCCTCAGTTTCTTCCAGAGACCAGTGAGGGGATCGACTACATCACTGTCCATAAACATAAGATGCTTTCTGTTGATGTGCAAGTATATTTTATTGACTGGTTATGCATGGCTGTTAAAAAAGAAGTATCAGGAAAACCATAACTAGCTCATCAAACTCACAATTATACGGGCATTATTGCTTAGGGATATGGCAGAAGCAGGTAGTGATATTAGGCCTGAGTAAATTTGTAAAAAAAAATATTAAGTAAATAACAGTGCAGATATTGCAAATATCACAAATTCAATATGTGATTGACTGGATTTAGAACACACTTGGATGAGGAGATCCCTAAGGACCTGTCCATCTCCAGAAATTTATTACTTTTGATGCAAATGTATGTGCATCAAATGGAATGGTCCATTTCAGCATAATCAAATCTTTCTCTTCTGTAAGGTCAGGGAGGGTCTCCAGGTAGATTCCCATAATACATACTTTACATTAAAGGGATAGATACAACAGAGTGTTGGTTTCAATGATGACACATGTTTGAATTGTTGAAGTCAGTGCTGCTTTTTATCAGTCTGATTATCCACTCATCTCCGTCCCAATTTATATCTGGTTTACCTAAAGAATCCTTCTCAGCATTCAAAAACTTCCTTACATGGTTTATATTTATGTTTCTTTAAAAAATTTTTTTACTGAAGTATAGTTGATTTACAGTGTTACGTTAATTTCTGCTGTGCAGCAAAGTGATTCAGTTATATACACACATATATATGTATATATTCCTTTTTAAAATATTCTTTTCCATTCTGGTTTATCATAGGGTATTGAATATAGTTCTCTGTGCTATGCAGTAGGACCTTGTTGTTTCTCCATTCTATATAAATTAATACCTTAAGTCAACTAACCTCAGCCTCCCACTCCATTCCCTTTCCCCAACCTCTGACCCCTTTGCAACCACCAGTCTGATCTCTATGTCTGTGAGTCTGCTTCTGTTTCATAGATAGGTTCATTTGTGGGATATTTCAGATTCCCTCATATAAGTGATATCATACATTATTTGTCTTTCTCGTTCTTAGTTACTAAATATGATAATCTCTGCTACTGCTGCTACTAAGTCACTTCAGTCATGTCCGACTCTGTGTGACCCCATAGACGGCAGCCCACCAGGCTCCCCCGTCCCTGGAATTCTCCAGGCAAGAACACTGGAGTGGGTTGCCATTTCCTTCTCCAGTGCATGAAAGTGAAAAGTGAAAGTGAAAGTGAAGTCGTGTCTGACTCTTAGCGACCCCGTGGACTGCAGCCTACCAGGCCCCTCCATCCATGGGAGTTTCCAGGCAAGAGTACTGGAGTGGGGTGCCATTGCCTTCTCCTCTGATAATCTGTAGTTGTGTCCATTTTGCTACAAATGGCATTATCTCATTCTTTTCATGGCTGAGTAATATTCTGTTGTATATTTGTACCACATCATTTTTATCCATTCGTCTGTCCATGGACATTTAGGTTGCTTCCATATCTTGGCTATTGTGAAGAGTGCTGCTATGAACATAGGGATGCATGAATCTTTTTGAAATATAGTTTTGTCTGAATGTATGCTCAAGAGTGGAATTTCTGAATGATGCTGTAATTCTGTTTTTAGTTTTCAAGGAATCTCCATACTGTTTGCCATACTAGCTGCACCATCTTATATTCCCACCAACAGTGTAGGAGAGTTCCCTTTTCTCCCCACCACTCCGACATTTGTTTCTTGGTTTCTTGTAGACTTTTTCACGATGGCCATTCTGAATGGTGTGAAGTAGTAGTACATCACGGTAGTTTTGCTTTGCATTTCTCTAATATTTAGTGATGTTGAGCATCTTTTCATGTGCCTATTAGTCATCTGTATTTTTTTCTTTGGATACATTTGTGTTTCTGAATAAGAACAAGGTAGTGTTAGTAGAGGTCCATCTGACTATAGCCACTTCACTTGGTTTGGGGGCAATGCAAGCGTGATGATAAAGTGCTTAAGACAGAGTCTTTTGGTTCAGTCAACCTGAGATCAAATCCTAGCAAATTTCCCAACCTCTGAATGCCTCAGTTTCTTTGTTTATAAAAGGAGAATAATGAATGACCTTCCTCAAACCTCAAACATATATGGGTTATATGTAAAATAGTTGGTACAGCACCTGTCATAATGTACGAGCCAAGTAAATATGGGTTAACATCATCATCCTTCGCCATCATCACCATCCTTATCTAGTACCAATGAGCACAAGGGATTGTCAGAATCAACTGCCCTTTAAGACACTTCTGCTACCTTCAATCTCCCTCTCACACATCTGCCTCCAATCCATCAAGCAGTTAGCAGCATGTTGAACATAGCAGCTATCCCCTATCCATTTCCCAAACAAAGGTTTGTTCTGTAACTTGCTGGCATCTGGTTTTAACAGACAAGCTGCCTATCTTACCTGGAATTGAACCTGCTTATTTTACCAAACAGCCCAGTTATTCAAACATGAAATCAAATATCTGAATATCCTATGTTATTATAGCCTGACTGTGGAATTGGAGTTTGCTATTTTTAACCAGTTTCTCCAATCTAGATCTCTTGGACATATCTTGGGATAGCCAAGAGATCTATGAGAAGTTATTTTTAATGCTGGGTTTCCTTTATTCCCATAGTTCAAAAGGGGAAAAAAAAAACCCAACTTTTCCCCGAAATATTAGTTTGGAGTTCTGTTATTATTTGAAGAGGATAAAACTTCAATTCTTTAAGCTAGCATTGCTCCTGTTAGGGACCACAGACATATTCTTGAGGCCTTTGGTAGGGATCTGTTCTCCTTTAAGAAGAAATCTGATATTTCTCACGTTTGAGGATGCTGCCAGGTCAGTGTGTCTTAGGACACTTTGTCCTGGTTCTCAACTTTTCTTATTCGTTCTCATTCCTCGTGACTCTTGGGTTCCAAGATTCTATTTGCCTGGCTCTGTGCACAGAATAATCCAGGAGTCTCAACTCTGACTCAGTTGAGTAGCACGCATGCTTTTCTCAGAGACTCAAGATTCTCACTGGTTGTCTGTCTCTTTTCAGCCCAGTTAACTCCCAGGCTGCAATTGCTTGACTCCTTGGAGCATAACCCAGGAGTCGGATATGGAGATTCTTTGCAATTCCTTGGTTCATCTCCTGGGTTATCAGGAGTCATACAGGGTATCCCAGATGTTTATGGAAGAAACAAATTCTGCATTTACTCCCAAGTTGCCTGGCTTACAGGATTCGCTTTTACACTAACCCTCTTCTTTTCTAGCACTCTATTTCACAAATTCTTATTAAAAGACTTGCCTTTATTACTTTTGAAAAATATGGTACCGTCATTTCGAAAACCCTCCGGTCAAAATCATCAAGAGAGCAAAGTTATTTCCTCCATCCTTTCCACTGTGCATTTCTATGTATCATTATAATCAGACCCACAGAGGCCATCATACCATTGACCATCTCTGAGCCTTTCCCTTCATGAGTAATAAAGAAAGAAACCTCACAAAACAGCAGTAAGGAGAAAGTGGAATATTTTATCATAAACATTCTTGTGATAATTAGAATGGATTAAATTACAAGAGAAAATGCATTTAGTTAATCTTTCCTCTAATTAAAAAAGTATCCCTGGCTTTAAGTAAAGTGTTTGTTTTTAAAAACATATTCTCAATTGTAATCAGTAAGGGGTGGGGAGGCCTGCTTGGTCCTTAGTGATAGGCTTCAGCAGTCTGCAAAGTAATTAAAAGCTACCAGCCACTGTTTTTTCAATGATTAAGATTCTTCAGAAGCCTACTCAATGTTTTCCCATAGCTTTCACTGCAGGATTCTCCATAAAAGACCTTTTTCTGTGGTCTGTGGTGACAGCACCCTCTTTCTGTGCCCAGATGGTTGAAGATGTGGTTGACTCCCCTAGGTCAGCAAGTGTCAAGTGTGAAGAATAATTCAAGAGAGGTTTATATACTTTTCCAAGCGAGCTGGGATAAGAATCAAAACGAGGCCAGTAGGTGACGTGAGATGTGCATGAAATAGAACAGGGCCGCAGTCTAGCCCTTCATGGGTTCCCTTCCAAGCCTGGCAGACCCCACACGGCCCCAGGCCCTACAAGTCTGTCTCACCAATACGGAATCATTCGCATCACCTCTCCACCATGGTTCATCCCAACTGCAAAACTCACTCCCCACTCTCACCCCCAGACATTTCTAGAATGTGTCTCACATGCTCATCTTTAGCCCATTCAGATTCCTCTGGCTCAAGTCTCCTCAATGAGGATGCCTACAAAACTCAGTTAAGGGGAGCTCTACAGTACTTCCCCTGCTGCCAGGGGTGTGCCAGCCAGCAGCCACAGCAACCAGCCTACTGAAGTCCTGCTGTGTTTACACGCAGCAGAGGGCACCACGGTCTCCCACCCTGGGGAAATTTATCAGCTGCTGACATGCTCCTTTGAGAGAACAGCACTTCTTTCTTTGCCTCTTGCCCCTCTCCTGTATCTCAAGCCCAGCCCAGGGGATCCTCAAGCAGACCATGGGATCCTTTCTGTTTCATCACTTGCGTTCATCCTCGGACACCTTCTGCAGACCCAGGTGCGCTGAGACATGCTCACACATTCTTTATCTTTTTTTTTTTTTCTATATTTTATTTTATTTGTTTTAACTGGAGGATAGTTACTTAACAATATTGTGATGATCCTTGCCATACATCAGTGCGAATTGCCCATAGGTATACATGTGTCCTTCCATCCCAAACCCCCTTCCCACCTCCCTCCCCACCCTATCCCTCCAGGTTGTCACAGAGCACCAGCTTTGGGTGCCCTGCTTCATATATCAAACTTGCCCTGACTATCTATTTAACGTATGGTAATATTTATGTTTCAGTGCTATTCTCTCAAATCATCCCACCCTCTCCTCCCACTGAATCCAAAAGTCTGTTCTTTACATCTCTGTCTCCTTTGCTGTTCTGTACGTAGGAATGTTGTATAGATTCCATATATGTGTGTTAATATACAGTATTTGTCTTTCTCTTTCTGGATTTTCTTCACTCTGTGTAATAGGCTCTAGGTTCATTCACCTCATTAAAACCGACTCAAATGTGTTCCTTTTTTATAGCTGAGTAATATTCCATTGTATATATGTACCACAACTTCCTTATCCATTCATCTGCCAATGGAAATCTAGGTTGCTTCCATGTCCTAGCTGTTGTAAAGAGTTGGTTTCCTCAGTAGTGGGATTGCTGGACTGTGTGGTAGTTTTATTCCTAGTTTGTTAAGGACTCTCCACACTGTGCTCCATAGTGGTTGTATCAGTTTGCCTTCCCAGCAACAGTGACATCTTCTTTAAACAGGCCAGATAGCGCTGAATCTCAGTTTACCCTCAGGACCTCTGACGTCTACACAACCAGATCTTAAGGGTGGCTTGCATTTTCAGCCTGCTCAGCTGCCAATCAGAGATCCCCTCTGGCCTCCCACCTTCCCCATAATCATGCTCCAGGAGAACTGCTTGCATATCCCCTAGACTGCAGATGTCCAGCAGCTTCTGGCACAGCTCTTTGAGATCGTGTGTTCTAATCCTTCATGCCCCCCCAGTATCACATGGCCCAAACTGTACATCACAAAAACTACATCCTGCCAGACCCCAGAGAAAGGAAGGGTTGACGAATGTTCTCAAGACAAAAAGCCACATACAATCACTGTCCAGGAGGAATTAAAATTGCAGAGGATCCTGGTCCACAAATTCCAAGTTCAGCCGCAGCAGCACCTGGTCAAATTAGCAATGAAGTTGGTTAGAGCCTGGCCCAGCAGCGTCATCTGTCTCAAGTGGTAGGCAGAGAGATGGGCTCTGATAAGTGTGAGTTGCATTTCTTTATTTTTTTAAATTATGCTTTAACTTCAAGAAGGCTTGCCAGACAGCTCTGTCTTATTTAGAAACAGCATCTACAGGTGGGACCCCCAAAGATCATAAAACAATCACCTCACAAACACAGAGGAAATATTTGTATCTGATTAGATTCCAACAAGTTAGCAAGCTGTCAATCACTGGTCACACTACTCCACCCAAGACACACTCTGTCTAATGACACAAAACTTACAACTGGTAGCTTAGCTTTGCAAGAGAGCATCCTGGCAATAGGCTGTGGGATTGTTTCTCTACATGAGGTGTATGTGAGCCCAGGAAGCCCAGATGTTGCTGGTGATAGCAACTCCTGTGAATAAGGAGAGAGATTGAAGACGTTGGAGGCAGAGAGAGAGACTCACTTTTTTCTATTAATCCAGGGAATGCAGGCAAGTCGAGTTGAGTCCCCGAAGCCTGCTGCTATCAACTTCTCCCCATACTTTGAATATGAACCGATTTAACTTTTTATTTTCATTTAATGGAGCCAAGAATGATCTGTATCTGTTCACTTACAGACCTGCTCTCTTGGGGTCTGATACAGGAAATGTTATCATATCATAGAAAAGCCTAGTGCCAAAAACAGTTTACCCAGAATTAAATATCTCAAATACAAAATACGCATCAACACCCACTCCAGACTCTCAATGGCACCCATGTTCTGTCTGTAGACTGTTCCGTCTTCTGTCTGCCACATGTGAACACTTATCGCCAGTGCTTTCATGCTCTAGCTATCGTGCATCCGCAGGGTGGGGCTGGTGTCAGGAAACGTGTGTGTTGTGCTAAGTCACTTCAGTAGTGTCAGACTGTCTGTGACCCCCATGGACCATAGCCCGCCAGGCTTCTCTCTCCTTGGGAGTCTCCAGGCAAGCATATTGGAGTGGGTTGCCATGCCCTCCTCCAGGGGATCTTCCTGACCCAGGGATTGAACCCATGTCTCCTATGTTTCCTGCATTGGCAGGTGGGTTCTTTACCACTTATGCCACCTGGAAAGTGTGTAGCAGAAGGATTAAATGTAAGAATCAGACAGGCCTAGCTTCAAATGCTGTGCACATTGGGTGACTTTGGCAGTTTCTGTGTCTTCGGTAAGCCTCGGTTTTTCTCTTCTGTAAATTGTGCATTAGTAATAGCCATGCCCTACTGTTGTGGGGACTTCACTTATAGGTGAAGCCCTTAACACAGTGCTTGAAATTCAATCGATGCTGACCTAATAATCATGAACCTTGGCTGTTGTTTCCCCCTGGGTCTTCATGGAGGGAGCAGTTAAGAAAGCAGTAGGCATAGGACACAGCCATGCATGGAAAGGAGAGGCCAGGGCCCCAGACCTTGTGAGTCAAGCTCGATGTCTGGGCCCCTCCTCTGACTTCACTTTTGCAGAAAGAGCTCTTTGGAATACCTGGATTCTGTTCCTTTAAGAAAGGAGAAGCCTGGGAGCTCATGTAAAGTAGGAAGGGAGGTGGAAATGGCCCAGGATGGACCTGACTGCCAGCAGCAGAAACGTGGGTGTCATAAACGAGAGAGACACCTGTATCATTGCATGCCATGTCTGGGATCTGTTCTTCCTCTCTCTGGTTCTAGCTGAGCAATGGCGACTACATTCATTCATTCATCACAAAACATTTATGAAGCACCTACTGTGTGCTGGCTGCAGCACCCCCCCCCTCTCTCCGTGAGCCCTGGGGCAGCAGGAAGGAGAGGTAACTTGCACAGGGGCTCTGGCCCTCTCCTGCCTTTTCGACTGCATGAGATTTGGCTGTTTTCTAACTTGGGACACCTCTCCTGGTGTTTCTGTCAATACTTTTTGGTTGACTTTTCAACCCCATCCCTTGCTCACAGCTTCCTGAGGAGATCACTGTACGCACAGAAGCTGGTCTACTTCAAATGGTAGCTTAAATTCATTTATAACACAATGTAATTACATAAAAGGAAGCAGTCAGGTATCAAACTGTGTGGATACACACAAATGACTCCCTCATAAGTGTTAATATTTCCAACAACGGAAGACATTTAGTTAAATCAAATGAAGATGGCAACTCATTAAAATTTGATTTTCCCTCCTATCCTTTTTTATCTTTTAATCCTCTGTGTATGGCACGGCTTGTTCCGTTAAATAACACTCATTAATTAAATCTCATCATCTCCTTGCTGTATCTATATTTTTATTTGTTAAGAAAACCTTCAGATGCTTATAATCTAATTTAGTTGGATTACTGCTTGGACATCTCTAAGTAAAATAACTGTGGAGTTTTCAGGTGGAATTACTGGCTAGAGGAGGGGGCAGGAGAAACCAAGTTTTCACCCTGGTTCCCCTGGCAGGAGCTGCTAGACGGGCCTCTGCCCTGATGGGGGACTTAGCCTAGATTTGGAGAATGAACGCACCATTCATTCCGCATCTTTGTTAGCTATGGAAAGGGAAGGGAGGTCAGAATCTGCAACAGAAGTTATGAACTCAAACTCCCCTATGTGAATGAAGCAAGAGCAATGTAAGTAAGTGCATTAAATAGGGTGTAAGATGGTAGGGAGTGGGAATGCTCTGGAAAGCAGAGGCCCCATCTATGGAAGACAGACGCAACTCACCACTAGCTGACTGCTGCCATGTAGAAATAGAAGTTTAGTTTTGCCAAATTTTTCCAGTTCTTCAATAGAAGCCAGAGATCCAAAGAGGCAGGCATACCCTCCCAAAGTTTAAATATTGGCAAGCAATTCAAAATTCATAAAAATGCTATACAGGCCATTCAGAGAAGACTGGGGGCCAAATGGGGCCCCATTTGGGGCCCGTGACACCTCCAGTGCAAGGTGAGTAGTGAAGAAGGAAATGAGACTGGGACAGCTTCAGCTACTTTTTTTTTGATATCCCAACTCTCCTGTTGACTGGTGTAAGCTGATAGGAGTCTGGTTACCATGATACAATGGGGATACTTTGCACTTACATGGTGAATTTTCTCCAAGGAGCTCAAAAGACTTTGTGTTGCCTCAGTCAACCTCACAACAAACCCGTGAGGCTGGCAGGAGGCCCTTGCCCCCAGATCCACAGTGCACAGCATCAGAAAGACCTGGACACAGGCAGCTGGGTTGACTTACTGGTTTCAATCCAGAATCTATACAGTTGGCAAGCATAGCGTTTGAGAAGCATGGACAGGGTCTCCAGTACTGCCTCCTCGGCTGCCTTCTTGGCTTATCTTCTTTGCATCTGCTCCAGTTGATAGCTTAGCCCCAAATGTCAACAATATAGGCCAACCGAGCCAGGAACTAATTTCTGTCGTATGTGTGAGTGTGTCCACGTCTGTGTGTGCATGCATGTGTGTGTGCCCATCTGACTTCTTAGCAGGCCCAGCATGGTACATCTGCCCCCATGACAACACGCCCCTGCATCGGTCATTGGTCTAATGCCATGCTCTGAAATGCTTCTTTTGCAAAAGCTGAAGACCTAGACATTCGCAGTAGGTGTCTTCAGGAATCTGGATACCTGTTTTAACTAGCGGTGCCTGAATAATTCATGTTGCTTGGGGCCCTCTATCCCTTTCTCTTCCTCAATCTGATAGAATTACTAATGGTAGAGGAGAAGTCTTTCTTTTACAGAGCTGCCATGCATGCCCTCTCTTTGGCCCCGGTGGATTAGTGGGAATGGCCATGTAAAACATGGACACGGGATGGGAACAAAGGTCTTCTTGCTTTGGGGAGAACAGCCGAGAAAGTCACACTGACCAGCTGTGATTGGAGCTCTGTCGCTGTTATCACTTCCCCTCTGACACTGGTTGGGTTCAAGGGCTTTCTATACGGTCTCCCTACTCAGCCCCTCCCCCATGGCTTCTTGGGCATATGTGCTGTCTGTCCTGCTCTACTCAGGGGAATTCCTTGGGCTTTACAGGAGTGACCCAGAGAGAAGACTCCAGTACAGCAGTGTAAACCTATTGATCTTTACCCCAGGACAGCAGAGCACAAGTATCCTACATTTTCTAGATTGCCTTGCTCTTCCCTCCAAATTGTCTCAGATCGTGCTCCTGATTCCTGGGAACAGTTCCCAGCATGATATTCTATGACAGTCATTCACACTCTGCATGTGAGCATGCCATGAACATCCTTCAGAGGCAAATGCAAAACCAGAGAAACACCTGGCCATTTTCAAATGCATGTGTTGAGGGGATAACTAGACTTATTGACATTGGAACTACAAAGGCTGTCATACCCACCAGCTTCCCATATGATCCTGCAAATCAGGAGACTCTCCATTAGAGTCAAAGGAAGCTTGCCTTTGCCAGGGATGAAAACTTCTAAAGATCTTACAGAAAAGCAGTGGAAACCCCTCCTCGATCTAGTCTGCACCACAACTGATTGTGCCTCCTGAATCAACCATGGTGTTTTAGCTCATCCTGGAGATCAAAGTCAATGTTGAATATGTTTCAAGTATGTAAATCAAGAGGATGATTTCTTTATATACCCGCTCCAGCTGAGTATATGAAGGAATGGCTTTTTTGCTGCCTTGGAAGAAATGCGTTTGTGCTTTCCACTTGGCTGTCCAGAATGGAAGCTTTCAGAGTCCAGCCAGGGCTGCTCTTTATCTCCATTCATTAAGCCTCTCAAAGTATCATACAGACAAACTGTCATCTGTATTTTCCAAATATATATATGCACATGCATTTGAGGGAGTTTAGGGGGCACCCTGTTGGGAACACCTATGTCTTCATAGCCTCAGGGTGACATTCTAGAAAGTCAAAATAGGGTAGCCACTGGCATCCTCAGTGTGGCAATACCTGGTAAAGCCCAAATTGCCCTGATGCTGGGAAAGGTTGAAGGCAGGAGAAGTGGGTGACAGAGGATGAGATGTTGGATGGCATCACTGACTCAATGAGTTTGAGTAAGCTCTGGGAGTTGGTGATGGACAAGGAAGCCTGGCATGCTGCAATCCACGGGGTCGCAAAGATTTAGCGGCTGAACAACAACAGTGTGTAAAATGTTAGCGCAGGTGACCCTCAAGATTTATCTGCTGGCAAATTCAGGCCTACCTGACTGAACTGGCCTTCATGTTAAATTTTCTCTTGAGTGCAAACAGATTCAGGGAGGCTCAAGAGGCCAGATGCACTGGTCGACAAGGAGTTCCGCCACTGGAGTTTCACCCTTCAGCCTCACTCAGGTTTTGGGAGAAGCTGGAGTGAAATTCCAGGTTGAATTAAATACCTGGTGGGACCAAAATGTCACTTCAACGCCTGTCAGTGATCCCAGCTTCCTGGGACAGCTTTACCTTAACATGTAAATTTCCACATCCATCACCAGTGAGGTTTGGTTATTCTAAGTAATGCAACCTTAAAATATTTTCTGAGCAGTAAAGGCAAATGGTTGCAGTGTTATAAAGTCCTGTCTTGTAGGAGACATTAAAATGTTATGCAGCAAGGTAAAAAGCCGTAAGCCAAGACCTGAGGAGGCTGAATCCCTGAGAACAGCACGAGGCTGACACAGAAAGTAAGGAGTAAAAGCCAGCCAGGAGTGGCTTCAGAATCTAGAAATGCACAATGCTGGGGGGAGGGGCGTGGCAGTGTTGCTTTTCATCTGTTTTTCCTCCCCAGCTGGGACTTCATCCTTTTCTGTTAAAACTCTTGATAGTGGCTCCTAAGAAAGGTGACCCCTGGCAGGGCCAATTCCTTGGGTTTGGCCAACTCTGGCACCCAGCAGCAAAAGTGCTACCCAGTTAGAGCCTAAATGACTCCCTGCCCTGAGTAAGAATACAGCAGGTGCTCTGTAAGTGCTACCTGGCTTGAGATGCCCTGGGAAGGACCCTCTGGGCCACCTCAGCTCTGAGGAGAAAAGTTGGGGAGCAAAGAGTGAAAACCCACTGTGAGCACTGTGCTTCTCAGCTGCCAACAGCAGCCCATTGTTCCAAAGGCAAGAGCTGGATGGGAAGAAGGAATGGCAGAGGGCGTGACAGCAGCTGGGTGAATGCAGGGCTCCTCCTGAGCTGGGAGTTTGAGGGCTTGAACACGGGATGCTGGCCTGTCGTCTAGTGCAGATGTTCAGAATGGCACAGAGACACCCCCAGTGGAATGAAAAATGGTTCCTTGGGAGGATGTAAAGAAAATCTTACCCTTTATTGAATCAAACAGATGCACAGGGAAGGAGGCAGTAACCTAAAAAGGCTGAGAATTACTCATCTGGTGGAAGAGATGACTGTTTTCTAGAACTTCAGTAGAAGCAGCCTCAAGTGTCTTTCCTGAAGACATCCTGTGGCTTGGGACACCTTCTTCCAATTCATATTTCTATGTTTATCACCCCCCAACAGCAGACTCAGGTTTACGCCAAATCCGTTTGGGCTGAAATAAGGAGATGGGCCAAAATAACTGATGTTGTATACGTTTTGAACTTACGGGTTGACTTTTTGGATGATAATAAGAGCTAATAGTTATTGAGTGTTGACCGATAACACTTACCAAGGCCACATAACCTTCTCACATCTAATCCTCACACCAGTCTTGTTAGGTGGAAGCAGTTGTCATCAGCAGGGCTTCCCAGGTGGTGCTAGCGATAAAGAACCCACCTGCCAGTGCAGGAGACATAAGAGACATGGGTTCGATCCCTGGGTCGGGAGGATCCCCTGGAGGAGGCCATGGCAACCCACTCCAGTGTTCTTGCATGGAGAACCCCATGGACAGAGGATCCTGGTGGACTACAGTCCATGAGGTCGCAGAGTGTCACACACGACTGAGACGGTTTAGCATGCACGCACGTTGCCGTCAGCATCGTACAGGTGAGAAAATTGGCTCAGAGAGATGCAATAGTGTGTTACCTGGCGGAGACAGGGGAAGTTGAGCTCTAAATCTAGGACTACTACAGAGACCAGGTGAACTTTTGTACTGGTTTGATCACCTGCTTTGACCCCAGGTAATTGCAACAGGAGGGTTACTTTGAAGACCAGAGCTGAAATCAGAAATAGATGGGCACCAGAGAGCCACCCTCAGCTCCTGGTAAAGTCACCACCTGCCACAGTGTATCTCTGGTGATGAGGGGTTCTCTGGTTTACCAGCACTCCCCAGCCAAAGAGTTCCCTGACTCGGAATCCAAAAAGGACTTACTGCTCTTCAGCATAGGTATTGTAGGTCAACTCCCCCAAATTTAAGTTGACTTTCTATCAGCGTTCACATTTCCACTAACTTTTCATTAAATTAATTATTCAAAACAATTCAGAGTTAGCATTCTCACAGCAACTGTAACTCTGCCATGACCATGTTAAGGTGTAAATTGAGCAGCATGTTTCACAATGAAGTTAATTTTATATTCACCAGAGAACTGAGTTGTAGTTGCTGTGGGAACCATCATTTTGAATCTTGACTTTGGGGGCATTTAAATTCTCAACCACAGCATCATACTCCATCGCGTATGTTACTTGGAGCTTCATCTGCTCCAGCCCCTGCCCAGTCTACCCTGAACTTGAAAGTCCTATCAGAGACTAGCATAGCAGNTTTCCCCATCTATTTCCCATGAAGTGATGGGACCAGATGCCATGACCTCAGTTTTCTGAATGTTGAGATTTAAGCCAACTTTTTCACTCTTCTCTTTCACTTTCATCAAGAGGCATTTTAGTTCTTCACTTTCTGCCGTAAGTGCGGTGTCATCTGTGTATCTGAGGTTATTGATATTTCTCCTGGCAATCTTGATTCCACTTGAGCTTCATCCAGTCCAGCATTTTTCATGATGTACTCTGCATATAAATTAAATAAGCAGGGTGACAATATACAGCCTTGAGAGACTTCTTTACCAATTTGGAACCAGTCTATTGTTCCATGTCCAGTTCTAACTGTTGCTTCTTGACCTGCATATAGAGTTCTCAGGAGGCAAGTTAGGTGGTCTGGTATTCCCATCTCTTGAAGAATTTTCCACAGTTTATTGTTATCCACACAGTCAAAGCATTTGGCATAGTCAATAAAGCAGAAATAGATATTTTTCTAGAACTCTCTTGCTTTTTCAATGATCCAACATATGTTGGCAATTTGATCTCTGGTTCCTCTGACTTTTCTAAACCCAGCTTGAACTGGAAGTTCATGATTCACATACTGTTGAAGCCTGGTTTGGGGCACTGAGTGCAGTAGTAGGTACATGGGACCTTTTGAAGGAGGTTTAAAGATTTACTGAGCATGGCCCCGCCCATCAGAAGAAAACCCAGTTTCCTCCTCAGTCAGTCTCTCCCATCAGGAAGCTTCCACAGGCCTCTTATTCTTCTCCATCAGAGGGCAGACAGACTGAAAATCACAATCACAGAAAACTAACCAATCTGATCACACAGACTACAGCCTGGTCTAACTCAGTGAAATTGTGAGGGATGCCATTTAGGGTCACCCAAGATGGATGGGTCATGGTGAAAAGTTCTGACAAAACGTGGTCCACTGAAGAAGGAAATGGCAAACTGCTGCAGTATTCTTGCCTTGAGAACTCTATGGACACTATGAAAAGGGAAAAGGATAGGACAGTGAAAGATGAACTCCCCAGTCAGTAGGTGCCCAATATGATACTGGATATCAGTGGAGAAATAACTCCAGAAAGAATGAAGAGAGGGAGCCAAAGCAAAAACAACACCCAGTTGTGGATGCGACTGGTGATGGAAGTAGAATCCGATGCTATAAAGAGCAATATTGTATATTAGGTCCATGAATCAAAGCAAATTGGAAGTAGTCAGACAGGAGATGGCAAGGGTGAACATGGACATTTTAGGAATCAGTGAACTGAAATAGACTGGAATGGGTGAATTTAACTCAGATGATCATATCTACTTCTGTGGGCAAGAATCCCATAGGAAAAATGGAGTAGCCATCATAGTCAACAAAAGAGTGAAATGCAGTGCTTGGATGCAATCTTTTGACATTCAGTTTAGTTCAGTTCAGTCGCTCAGTAGTGTCTGACTCTTTGTGACTCCATGAATCGCAGCACGCCAGGCTTCCCTGTCCATCACCAACTCCTGGAGTTTACTCAAACTCAGTCCATCGAGTCAGTGATGCCATCCAGCCATCTCATCCTTGGTCGTCCCCTTCTCCTCCTGCCCTCAATCCCTCCCAGCATCAGAGTTTTTTCCAATGAGTCAACTCTTCACATGAGGTGGCCAAAGTACTGGAGTTTCAGCTTTAGCATCATTCCTTCCAAAGAACACCTAGGACTGATCTCCTTTAGAATGGACAGGTTGGATCTCCTTGCAGTCCAAGGGACTCTCAAGAGTCTTCTCCAACACCACATTTCAAAAGCATCAGTTCTTCCGCACTCAGCTTTCTTCACAGTCCAACTCTCACATCCATACATGACCACTGGAAAAAACATAGCCTTGACTAGACGGAGCTTTGTTAGCAAAGTAATGTCTCTGCTTTTTAATATGCTATCTAGGTTNGGTTCCCATTTTATCCCTGCAATGTTTTGGAGAGGTGACTTTCCTTGGAAGCACAGTCAGGGAGAGGTACCAAGTCTCGCAATGTCAACTAAAGCAGGCAATGCCATTGCCTTTGTGTGGAGCCAGGATTCTCATCCAAGGGTATTTTTGGCTCTGTGCTGTATTATTCAGTACACACAGGGTGACCTCTGAAAGCTCCAAGTCGTCTCACATGCCATTAATCATGCAGGCATGCACAGCCATACATCAGAACTTATTGGAGCTCCGGAAAAGCTAAACAACATTTCCCAGAGCCCCATAAAACCCAAGCATCTCTAAATCAAGACGCATTGCAGAGCCTCTCTAAAAGGTACGTTCAGCAGAACTGGAACAGAACTCGGGCTGAGTCCTGGCGGTATAGAATTGGTGACATGCGCCAGGATAAAGTCAGAGGCTTGTTTGCAAGAGGGAGGGAGACTTGGAGATGGTTAGAGATGTGAGCGTTCCGTCTACAAGAATTATCGATTTTTGTAGCTTTATTGGAAAAATCAGTCATGCTTTCTGCCTCCTGGGGATTGCTCGGCAGCAGTTTGGGAGTGTTAGTGTGGAAACCCGGCAGGTTAGCAGCTGAGTAGCAGCTCCTATTCAGCATTCAATTATCCATTTAGAGAAAATGTGACTTAGCAGAAACATACTGCTGTTTTGCATGTTTAAAATGTATCTGAAAAGGTGAGATTTTTTTGTTTCGCTGTGAGTGAGAGGATTTCCAAGAGGTGGCTCCTGCCTTCATAAGGGCACACTTATTATGCAGAACTGAAGACTGTCACCTAACACTAGCAGGGGCCAGATTGTTGGGATTCTGTACTTTCAGAAAACAAGCTTCCTTATTCCTTATGCTGTAGCTCGCGTACTTGTACCTCTTCATAGAGACATCCTACAAAACTGGTAGAAGTCCCAGTCATGAGCAGCATCCTTCCCCCGAGTCTTTGATCAGCTGTGTATTTAGAAAAGGACTAGAACACGACATGCAAGTAAGAGTTTCAAAGAACAGGATATGGTCAGGACAATTAGGAGGACAGTTACCTGGGTCACAGGGATGGGGAGGGATGGATGATGAACGTGCTGGATTCGTGAGTGAAGGGGGTGATTGGGAGATGCCACGCCAGCCAGAGGACAGAAAGGAGGTGAAAAGTGGAGGGGAGATTGGAGTCTCTTTATTGTCTCTGTACCAGGCAGAAAGTAGCAGAAAGCAAGATAAAATATGGCTATTGTGTGAGGTTATTTGAAATGCAGTGTTCTGAGAACAAGTCTTTAGAGGTTTTGGAGAGGTTGTTTGGTAGGGAAAGCTTGAAATAGACTAAAAAATATAGATAAATAGATACTGGACAAGTGATAGATGAAAAGGTAAATGATAGATAAGTAAGTGTTAGTCACTCAGTCATGTACAGCTCTTTGCGACCCCATGGACTATAGCCCACCAGGGTCCTCTGTCCGTGGAATTCTCCAAGTAAGAATACTGGAGTGGGTCGCCATTTCCTTCTCCAGGGGATCTTCCCAATACAGGGATCGAACCCTTGTCGCCTGCATTTCAGACAGACTCTTTACCATCTGAGCCACCAGGGAAGCCCTAGGTAGATAGATCATTAGATAGACAGGTATTAGATAGGTGGATGTAGCTTCAGTGTGTTTGAATGCCACAATTCAGACGCGTCCAGCTGATCTATAAGGATAAACAGAATGCAAAGGGATTTAAGTCCAGGAGCACTAATCTGGGAGGATGCTTGGGGGTGATCCAAGGAGACCTTAATGCCAAGAAGAAGTAGACAAAGCTGGCAGAGTACATGCAGCCTGTGGCCGAAGTCATTATGTTAAGGAAGCCGGGAATCTTATTTGCTGGAGCTGTTCTATGTTAGACTATCAGTTTTGACCCTAAGGATCAAGGCTGGGAAACCCCGTGGTTCTCTGCT
Source organism: Neotragus pygmaeus (assembly GCA_006410875.1). Lineage (NCBI taxonomy): Eukaryota > Metazoa > Chordata > Mammalia > Artiodactyla > Bovidae > Neotragus > Neotragus pygmaeus. The sequence continues at coordinate 368,185 of SJYV01032113.1, read as the reverse complement.
CTCCTCCACCCACGCTGCTCTTTCCCTCACGCTCTCCTGATTGTCTTGAATAAGGAAAAGCAACTTGGAGACAAGGGCAAGCTCATGGCAGAATCCAGCCTCCTTAGCCCCATTTGTTTGCTAACTCCCGGCTGAGGAATTGAATTTGTTTACATAGACCCGAGCACTGTATGAACAGTGTGTCTTATCATCCGCTTTCATGTCCCCACAGCCTTTCCTTTTGGAAGGATGTGTAGGGAACCGTAAACTCATAGGGGATTAGCCCTGCCACTTAGAGCCACCCCTGTGCCCTGCCTGAGCTGCCACCGTGGCAACCAAGACGGGCCCTGTGGCTTCCTCTGGCCAGCCTCCCAGGTTCTGCCCTTGCCCCATCCCTGCGTGTTCTCCTTGCATAAAGGGATCCTCTAAAACTTCATCAATCAGGCCACTCGCCGCTCAGAATATCCCAGTAGTTCTTTTCACCAAGAGCAAACTGGCCTGTGTGGCCTGGCCTTGTCCCCACACTGCCTCCTTGTTCACTCAGCCCAGCCACATCGGCCACCTTGCTGTTCCTCCAACACCCCAAGCACTCTCTGCCTCAGGGCCTTTGCACCTACAGTTTCCTCTGCCTGGATTCCCATCCCCTCAGATACTGACGTGACTCTCTCCCTCCCTTCCTGTAGGATTTTCACTCAGATATCACCTCATCAGCGAGGACTTCTCTGACCACCCCATATATAACAGCAATCCCCATCACATACCATCCCCATCACAATCCCCCCTCGCTGTCTTATTTTCCCCCTAGCAATTACCACCATCAGATATGCCATATTAATTTCTTATTCGTTTCCTATGAGTTTCCCCCTAATGGAATGTAAGATCTTTAAGAATGAGACTTTGTCTCTTTCATTTACCACTGTATGTTCTGTGTCTAGAATGTACCCCAGCATTTGGTAGATACTCAGCCAATATTGGGGCTTCCCTGGTGGCTTAGACAGTAAAGAATCTGCCTCCGGTGCAGAAGATGCAGGTTTGATCCCTGGAGAAGGAAATGGCAACCCACTAGTATTCTTGCCTGGGGAATTCCATGGACAAAGAAACCTGGTGGACTACAGTCCATGGGATTACAAAGAGTCGGACATGGCTTCGAGACTGCACCACCACGACCACAACATATACTGACTGAATGAATGAAAGAACAAACTCACGAATGTATTCCAGAAGTTGGCACACTGTATCCCTCTGTACTTGTTTGATGTTGGACTGGAATTGCTCCCATAGAAGTCCTTTCACTCCGTGAGTCCCACACGCTAAGCTCATCAAGAGCGAGAGATAGAACAGGAGGCCAAGGGCATCACTCTTGACCAGGGACCACCAAGTCACTCAGGAAGGACGTCACATGCGGCTTCACCGGCAGGATCCTCCTGGCGCCGTCAGCTTCTCATTACAACAGAGTGGGTCAGGCTTCAGACTGACACCCTCACCCTGCCCTAAACCACCTACAAACGCAAGATTGTTGTTGTGCAGTCAATAAGTCGTGTCCCTCTCTTTGTGACTCCATAANGCAGGATTGGTTAAGAGAAAAAATGTAGAGTTTATCACCTTTAGAAAGTTCACATGAAGAAATAAATGTGTGAGAATTGTCAAAAATAATTTTGAAATATCATATTCAAAGACAGAATTACTTTAGTCACTGCCCCAAGCATACCCCCTCCTCAGTCCTACACAAACCCTTAAAGACACACACATGCTATTGAGATGAAGGAACATCTGCCTCTGGATTTTCTCCATCTTTTCTGACAAAGCAGGGGCATCTGTTCAAGCTCAGGTTCGTGGCTGAGGGTCCGTACCAATTTGTGCCTGGAAACAGTCTTCCCTGCTCCGTCTTACCCAGATGAGCGAGAGGACAAGTCCTGCTGTTTTCTGGGGCCCAAAATGCTTCTCTGGCAGAACCAGGCTTCTAAAATTAGTTAGAGTTTGCCCTCAGAGTCTGTTGAAACACCCAATTGAATTTACTGAGCATTTGCCACTGCTCTTTAATAGAAATGACCACCAAACCCCTGGTCTCCAGCCCCTCAGCTGTTTGCAGCCTTAAAGAGTTCTGGAACGCAGTGATGGACTCTGTTACATATTTCCATCGTGTGTCTTTTCCTCAGTTCCAGCAATGCACAGCTCTCAGAAAATAGTGGTGTTTAAAGCAGTTGGACGAGAAAGGGTCCCCTAATTAAGTGAACAAGCAAAAGTACAATGCTTCCCAAAAGAAAAAGTCATCACTCATTTTATTCTCAACTCTTCTCCTCCTCAGAGTGACTCTTGGTGTCAGTGGGTTATCTGAAAACACTTCCAGTGACCTTGCTAGAGTCTTGGGTGGTAGGCAAAGGGGAGTGAGATTTTCCTAGAATGTGAAGCAGTCACATGCTCAGGACACCCCCAGAAACCTCCATTTTTTTCATCTGAAACAGGATAAGCTCTTGGTTTTTTCTTAATCTGGAGATGAGGCAAGAAGAAGTGGCCTGTACTTCACCTTATGCCCCAAAGAAAAAGCCTGCCACTAATTATATATAATATTTGTAATATCAATAATTATATCAGCACTAATAACCATAGTGCTTCTCTCTATGGAGCAGTTGCAATGTGCTCTAACTTGATACTAAAATCTTTGCCTTTAACATTTCATTTTACCCCTCTGGCATCTGTGTAAAGTATTACCATCATCCTTGTTCATTCATTCATTCAACAAATGTTGATTGCATGTGTTATATGCCAGCTATTTTTCTGACACTGAGGATACTTCAGTGAATGAAAGATGCAAAAATCCTAGCCCTTGTGAAGGTTTCATTCTTTTGGGCAGGACAAGAAATAAGATCCATTAGGAAGATGGTGGTGGAGATTTAGTCGCTAAGTAGTGTCTGACTCTTTGTAACCCCTGACTCTTTGTAGCCCTCCTGGCTCCTCTGTCCATGGGATTATCCCAGGCAAGAATACTGGAGTGGGTTGCCATATTTCTTTTTCCAATTAGCAAGATAGAGTTTTACAAACAGGGGTGAAAGGTAAAGCCGCTAGCTCACGGTCACACAGACAACAGAGGCAGATCGAGGTTTTGATCTCAGATATCTCTGACTACAAACCAGGTTCAGGTTTTCCCCTGGACTCAGAAAAAACCTTTCCACGGGGGTGCAGTCCAGGCTGCAGTAGCTCTCCTAATGGTCTCTTGAACCAGCAGGCACATACGTCTCCCTTCTGTGGCTTGCTTTGTCAACTGTCTGCATTGACATGCATCTTGTTTTGTATTTTCACTTGCATTGCCATCTGCGTGTGGCCCTCTCTGCTTTTCTAAGGTCTGCCCAATGTAGAATGTTAAAGTCCTACTTCTCTTTCCACATCCCTTGTCCCCTATTAGCCATTTATTTGTATCTCTCAATTGCTGCACATGGCAGAACATTTCTTGATGCTTTTTTAGAAAAGCCTTTTATGGTAATTATAGCTTTCTTCAAGTACATTTATGCTCTCCTTTTTACTGTGCTGTAGACATTGTTTCGCTCATGCCTAATTTTTGTTAAGGCAGAGAGCCTGCCTACCTGGTAACTATGTCGATGAAATTTTTTTTTTAGTGTTCAGAATTCTGCATGTATAAAAGTCTTGAAAAGTATCCCATTTCCATTCTGCCAAAGGTTTCAGAGATGCTGATTTCAGTCAGAAGTCATTCATTCATTCATTCATCCTCTGCCTAAGTGTTGAGTACTAGCAATCCAAGAGTAAACAGGATAGATGTGGCCCCTGCCTTAGCAGGTTTCAATGATAACAGAAATGCCCAGAGCAGTTGTACACTGCACAGTTTTAGAGGCCGCATTCAAATGGCAGTTGTGACGATGTGCACATTTATTACAACAGTTTTCCTTCAGGTGATGATAAAACGTCATAAAGAAGAGCTGCTGCAAGGGCTAGCAAGCATCAAGGAGATGCCAGAGAGTTGTGATTCTGTGTGGTGGATAGAATAGGATAGGGTAGGATAAAGCACCATGATAGGTGGAACTTGATTTGGGAGCTTCAGAAAGGCTCTCTGGAGGTGAGCTGAGTGAAGGATGGGGTGAAGTTAGACAGATAACAAAAGGCTGAATGGCTTTGATGTGAATAAAGCCTAAAGTGACCTTGAGTTAGACTGATATGGTAACAACCAGGGTAAGATCTGGAAGCCAAGGACTTCAGACTTTACCTAAGGTCATCAGAAAGCTATAGAAGTGTTTGCAACAGGGTTCAGAACTGAAAGAAAGGATAATGGTACAAAACTGGTGGCAGGGAGACCAGTTAGATGGCTTTGACCAGAGTTTAAATCAAAGACGGGGATGGCTCAGGTTAAGATTCTAGAGATAGTTAAGAACAGATGGGGATTCTTATAGTAAAGAACAGGGCTTGATTGTTGACTAGATGAATGAGATGAGAGAGGAAGTGCGTGGGGTGGGTAATTAACAGTGACTCCAAGACTTCAGTCTTGGTCAGTGGAATACACGGAGGTACCGTCCCTTGATCAAGGAATCAGAGTTTGGGAGGAGAAGGAAGATCAAGAAACCAAATTCTATTGAGTTTGAGATACTTGTGAGTGAACAGATGGAGACGTTGAGATGCAAGTTGGAGTCCAGGTCAAGGTTCAAGGGAATAGAGTTGAAAATTCAGGAGTCATCAGAATATACCAGTGTGTTTGGGTTTGGGGATTTTTTTTAAATCCTTAATTTTTGCATCAGCTCTAATTTTTGTTAAGGCAGAAACTCTGCCTACCTGGTAACTGTGCCAATGAATATTTTTTCCTAGTGGTTAGAACTCTGCGTGTAGAAAAGTCTTGGAAATGATTCCATTTCCAATGCTTTCTGCCAAAAGCATTCAAAGTGTGATAGAACCAGCCCCAGATATCATTGTTGCCCTAGAAATTTCTCTCTAGGAAAAAGACTTAGGTCTTTAAGAAGGAGGCCCCACTAGCCTCTCATAACTCTCAGAAGAGTCTATAAATGAAGGCCAGGCTGAAGTGATCTAGTACCACCTGATTTGTGTTTCCATTCATTAAAGCACCTACTGTGTGCCTGACACTGGGACGGTTTCTGAGATCCAACCGCAAACAGGGAAATCTCCGCTCTCGTGCAACTTGAGATCAGGAGCAAAGCTTCTCCACCTCGGCACCGCTGACACCTGGGGCTGTTTTGTTCTTTGTCGTGGGGACTATTTTAGGCATTGTGAGATGCTAAACATCCAGCCTCTACCCACCAGACGCCAGTAGCATCCTCCCTAAGATGTGATAATCCCAAGTGTCTCCAGACATTGCCCATGTTCCCTGGAGGGAGGGATGGGGGCCACAATTGCCTCAGTTGAGAATCTGAGGTCTAGGGTCATGATAGAACCTGAAGTTTCCAACAGCCAGCTCGCCAGCTGTACGACGATCCAAGCAGCTGTGCCTCAGGCCTTCTGTATCAGTGGTCTCAGAGATAAGCACTCTACGAAGGAGCAGTGCTAGCTAGGCTGAAATCCAGAAGACTCCACACAAGAGACCTGCTGGATCCCCAAGTCTCAGCCCATAAGCCCCATTCAACTGCAGTTTTAGATTCCTCTCCAGGGAAAAGCCACCACCCGATACCCATTTGCCCTCCAGACTAATTACTTCCTACGTTTTGTTTTCCCTTAAGCAGAGGCTGGCTTTACACTTTACAAACACAACGAATCACCTCCTCGGAAGGCCACCAGCAGAATGAACTTGTGCTGGGGGTAGCTTGGGGTTGCCTAGCAACGCCACGCATTTACCAAGGCTGCTTTCTTCCTCTTCAAGCTAAAAAGCAACGTCCTGTCCATTAATTCCCAGCTGCCCCAAAACTTCTCAGAGATTTGCCAGCTTCCCACTGTTCATGTTTTCATCTTCCTCATACGATGTGGAGAAAACTAGCTATTGTGGTCTGTTTATCTCACTTCAGTTGGTCTGGGGAGGCGGAGGGGAATGGAGAGAGAAAGAAAAGGAAAAAAAAAAAAACCCTCGTTCAGTCTAGGAGCATACATATTTTGAGTGCATATCTGACTGACATGCTGGTGTTCTTTGCAAATTTGAAATTTTTGTAATGGACGTGGGTTTCCTACACAATGAGGCTTCTTTTGAGACTTTGGGCATGATTTTAGTCAAACACAAGACCTCAAAGTAGCTAAATAACAAAGCACACAGAATAGATACCACGCCAGGTGAATGCTGGTGGGTCTGTCATGCAGTGTCTTCTCTGTGACCCAGGCCCTAAAACTCTGCTCGTAGAAACTGTAAAGCTGGAAACTGTGACTGGGGGTTGTGGATACTCTCTTTTCCTTGCAAATCTGTGAAGTGTCCCTTGGGCTTTACCTACTGAGTTGCATTTTGCTCCTGCAGAAATATTTATGGCATTTCCCTGACACCGGGGCTGGCTTCGTCTCCCAGCTCTCTCTCAAAGTATAAAGAGATGGAAAAATCGCCTGTATTCCAGGCAGGGCTGTGGTCACCTCCTTGGTAGGTAAGGAATGGAAATGTGACTCTTGACTTTGAGAGGATAGGTGTGGAGACCAGTAAGTCTTTTTCTAGGTATGCAAACACCAATGCTTTGCTCACATCCTGGACTGAGTACCAGGCGCTACAACAAAAGAAAAAAATTCCCTGATCACCATCTCCTCATGCCTCCTCTCAAGAAAGCTGTTTCTTTACAGAGACTTCTGCATGTAGAACTTCTCCTGTTGCTGACCCAGGTCCTAACCCATACCACGTTCTGGAAAGGATGGAAGGGAAGAAGTATTGAGGAGTGAAACTCCTTAAAGAAGTAAATTTCAACTCAATTTCAAACCCTCCAGCGCTTTCTTCTTAGGAGGAGTCCTTTAAATTCCCACCTCTGCCACATGCACAAATTAGGTTTATCAGCATTCTCATAAGGGGGACTCAAGAGAAGAGAGAAAGGCGGCCAGGTGATGGCCTCCAGAACACTGGAGAGAGAAGGAGGGGGAGAGACACAGTTTTGATTCAGAAGATTTGGGGCAGAAAGGTTCCAAATCAATTACCTCCATCATTACGAAGCACTTCATCCCTCTGCCATGGCCCAATCCACCCTGCACTTTGTGTGGTTTAAAAATAGATATAGAAAGAGATGGAGATGGTAGCAAGAAGTCGAGATAGAAAGAGAGAGATTCAGGAAAAGTTATTTTCTGAGGACAGTTAAATTAATGGTCATTCAGAATCTGTTCTAACATAAGAATCTCTTTAAATGTAGGTATGTAAGGGAACATACCTAGATTGCACGTCTTTAATTTCCTCGAAGTCATTGCCTTGTACATTTAAAGCAGGTGAATTTTATGGTATGTAAATTACACCTCAATAAAGCTGTTAAAGGAAAGAAAGATGAAAACATATCTAGGAATTCTTGCCAGCAAGTAGGATTTGTGAGCATGGCCACATCCTCCCAAAGACTCCCCTCTCTCTGTAGTGACCCCCAGTCTTTCTCTTCTTTCCTCATCCAGACTCTGTTTGCCCAGGCTCAGGTCAGAAGAGCAGTAGCTGCAACTGTTTTGTGGGCTGGGGCAGCTAGGGAGTGAGGCAGGCTACTGATTCTGTACAAACACACATCCAAAAGGGAAAAGAAAACCACAAACTAAGAATGACTCCAACGCTCCCGCCTCCCCCAAGGCACATAAGGTTTCCTCTGCTTTCTCCTGATCCATAGCACTGAGCACCTACCCCTTCCCCAGGCATCAGATCCTGCGGTATCTTTATATCATGCCATAAATAGGTTGAGTGATTAGCAGCCAACATTTTAAGTGTCCCTTAAAACTAAATACCACAAAAATATGAAAATAGCCCAGCAGAACCATCCAGTTCTTTGTCCTAAGAAGCTCATGCTAATCACATGTAAATTTAGTTTTAAAATTCTGAAAGATGGAGGGTACTCAACCTCCACCCTGGGTTGGTAGGGACTTTTCATCCTTCTGCATAAGGCACTGAAAAAAGAAAGGATTTTTGTTGAGGCACCATCAACCCTGAGCCATGGGCTGGAAGTAACAGCCTACTAGACTTGTTGTCCGCCCAGGGCTAGTTTCGTTTTTCCAGAATATTCCCCACTTTGGGAAGGTTGCCTCAGACCCCTTCGCACAGGTCAGTGTCACTGGGGAGCTTCTGCATCTGGGCCCCTGCTAACGTCTTGCAACCGCATGCATCGCCTGCTTCCCCGACTCCTCCCGCGCCAGGTACGGGGGCCCCCCTCTGCGGCTGGCCCAGCGGCCGCCCTGTGGCCTTGCTCCCCCTTTGCATGGCTCCCCCGCGGCCCCAGCGCGGCCTCACGTTCCTCCTCCTCATCCTCTCCGTTTCTCCAACCAGATGGCTGCCCCGATTTGTGCAACGGCAACGGGAGATGCACACTGGGTCAGAACAGCTGGCAGTGTGTCTGCCAGACCGGCTGGAGAGGGCCCGGATGCAACGTTGCCATGGAAACCTCCTGTGCGGATAACAAGGATAATGAGGGAGGTGAGTGATCGTCTTCGAATTCCCAGCCCCTCAAGAGTGGAGCGTTGTGTATAAATGGTCGTCTTGAGTCCCTTTTGAAAGACCTCCCCTTTGCTGCTGTCAAATGTTGTAACACTTCCTTTGAAGCAAGCGCAGCAGAGAGCGGGGTCCTTGGGCCAAAGGGGGCCCCTGGAGGCACCAGGGGTGGATACTAGCTTTGGTTTCTCAAGTACACGTCCCCACGGAAAGGTGGCCAGCCCTGGCTCTACCTTTGGGTGACCATTCCTTTCAGGGTATAGAGTTACAAACAAATCTGTGCTAGTGACCTTATATGTTCAACATGGGCTAGGATGTTGTAAGCTGTGAAAAGGCTGCATCCTTCCAGCCCTTTGAGATGTTGCCATACAGATGAGGAAACTGAGGCCTAGAGAGTGATGAAGTAACTTATGTCTTTAAGTTTTATTGGCGTACAGTTGATTTACAATGTTATGTTACTTTCAGGTGCACAGCAAAGTGAATCAGTTATACATTTACATATATCCACTCTTTTTTAGATTCTTTTCCCATGTAAACCATTACAGAGCCTTCAGTAGCATTCCCTGTGCTATACAATAGATTCTTATTAGTTATCTATTTTATATATAGTAGCATATATATATAAACCCATCTCCCAGTTTATCCCTCCCCATCTCTTTTCCTGGGTAACCATAAGTTTGTTCTCCACATCTGTGACTCTCTGTTTTAATCATAATCTTTCTGTTTTAATCACAATCCAAATCCAGCTCTGACTCCAAAATCCATGTTCTAACCAAAGGTTGGCAAACCACAGCCCTTGGACCAAATCTGATCCACTGCCTGTCTTTGTACCACTACAAGCAAAAATATGGTTTTTACATTTTTCATGGTTGGGGAAAAATAAGAAGGAAAATACTTCATGACACATGAAAACTATGTGGGATTCAAATGTCAGTGTCCATATGCAGAGTCTTATTGGAACATAGCTACACCTATTTATGTTTTGTCCTGCTTTCAGCATTAAGGCGATGTTGGTTAGTTGGCCAAGACAAAGCCTGAAATTGTTATCCTCTGATCCCTTATCAGAAGTTTGCTGACCTCTGTTCTATACCTCTGAGCTGAGTTTTCCTGTGTTGTTTATTCCCTGATGAAGTCCTGAGATTCAGGGGCTAAATGGGGTTGCCGTAGCGCATGGACCACCTGATATCCTAGGAACACAGAGTCATGGTCCCTTAACGTGAGTACAGCTTCGTCATCCACCCCTACCAAAATGACTTATGTGGTCAGCATTTCCTCAGGGCAGAAATTGTTTCTGGGTATAAGAAGGTATGAGTCTGATTATTTAACAAAAATATGCATTCTCTCATATGTGCCAATCCCTGCCCCCTGGGACTGCCAGCCCCTGCCCTCATGGCCCCACCGGGCTGGCTTCAGTGGTGTCTGGAGATGTAAGCTGAAAGTAACAGATATCCTATTTCTGCTTTTCTTCATCCTCCCATTTTGCAATTCCCATAACCTATTACTGCAGTTGTAACACCTCTATAGTTTCTAGGTAAACAAATGTGCATACACTGATAGGAGTACACCAGTCACAAAAAGTTTATAGACTTGACACAGTGCTCCCATTCATTCGTTTAGCCCAAATAGAAGCCACTTTTAATTCATTTTTGAATGAAATGAGGCATAAGTCCATAATACATGTTTTTGTTTTTTCCAAGAGAGATAGTCAGAATTGCATTGCTTTTCCTGGTAATAGTCACTATTTTTGCATCTGGTCCCTGGTGGTTTCACCAAGCAAAGTGGTTGCTTACAGGCCTGCTCTTCACCTTCCAGAAAGGAACTGGCTTCCTTCCCTGGCCCTGGTGTCAGCAGCTGAAAGCTTAGCAAATGGTTGAAATGCTGCACCCAAGGGGGGGGACCCAGTGTCCCCCAAATGTGCCCTGCACCATTCCCTTCTCCATCACCAGGCCCACTCGGATGCCAGCTCCCACCAGGAGAAAATCCTTGAAGTGATGGGGCTGGGGAAGATACCCCCAAATCCCCAGCCTGAGGACTGCCCAAGGGACACCATTCAGGGTCCCTCCTGGCAGGCAGAGGCAAGAGGCGTCAGAAAGCCAGGCCACAGAAGCAAAGGAGGCAGTGATTATGCTAAAGACAATAATGGCCTTGTTATGGGAACCGTTAAAGCAACCTCCCAAGGAAGTAATTAACCACCCCAAAAAAGAAAAGGCTCTGCACAGTATTTATAAAAAGAAACTCCCAGTTAATTCAGAGTTGCTTCTGTCAGGTGAGAGGGGTAGGGAGGGATTCTCTCTCACCTGGCGTAAGCAATTCACAAATGAACTGAGTTCTTTTTTTGGAGGAGATTCCTCAGTGCAGAGTATCCTTTTTATGGTTAGTTACTTCCCGAGGAGGTGTGCTCAGCACTATGGGGTCTATTGATAAATATTGAAGTTGTTCCTCATCAACTCCAGACCCAGCCCTGCCGCAGACTAATTTTATCCTGTTCTGCTCATTTTGAGGGTAGGGGTGGGGGTTCTGCCCCAGGCTCTGGCCTGCTTTGCCGGTTCTCAGGGAGAGCTTTGTGGGTCTCTAGACATGGCAGTGGGTGGGTCGGAGGGACGCCCAGGCCTGGGGAGCAGCTGCAGTGAGCGCATTTGTTATAAACCTCATGAATGAAGAAGATAATAGAGCGCCCTTCCAGAGCAAGCTGGACGAGCCAAATCATTTTTCCATCTAGGAACGCTCTACATTTTTTTTAAACTCTCAAGTTTAAAGTGATCTTTTTTGTTTTAAACAGAGATAAATATAGATGCAAATATGGAAATAGCTATTTGAAGTCCTCTGCAGCCTTTTTCAACCTGAGTTCCTCCATGAAAGGCTTCCCTGGTGGCTCAGACAGTAAAGAATCTGCCTGCAATGCATAAGACCCAGGTTTGATCCCTGGGTTGGGAAGATCCCCTGGAGAAGGGAATGGCTACCCACTCCAGTATTCTTGCCTGGCGGATGGATCAAGAAAGTGAAGTCGCTCAGTCATGTCCGACTCTTTGTGACCCCATGGAATGTAGCCTACCAGGCTCCTCTGTCCATGGGATTTTCCAGGCAATAGTACTGGAGTGGATTGCCATTTCCTTCTCCAGGGGATCTTCCCAACCCAAGGATCGAACCCGGGTCTCCTGCATTGTAGACAGACGCTTTACTGTCTGAGCTACCTGGAAAGTCCCAAAGTTGAGCTTATAGCAGAACCACTTGGAGGGCTTGATTACACATAGGTGGTTAGCCCTATCCCCTTTTCTGATTCCGTAGGTCTGGAGAGGGATGCAAGAATTTGAACGTCTAGTAAATTTCCAGAGGGTGCTAATGCAGGTTCTCTCTGAGAGCCATATAACACTTCTGTTATATGGAATGAATGAACTTCCCTCCTAGGCAAGAAGGTGGTGGTAGCTTAGTCGCTAAGTAGTGTCTGACTCTTGTGACCCCATGGACTGTAGCCCACCCGATTCTTGTGTCCATGGACTTTCCAGTGCAAGAAGACTGGAGTGGATAGCCATTTCCATCTCCAGGGCATCTTCCTGACCCAGGGATGGAACCTGGGTCTCCTGCACTGCAGGCAGGTTCTTTACTGACTGAGCCACCCAGGGAAGCCCCATGCATCTAGAATGGTACTAATGGTACCTTCCTCAGAAAACTCGGGAAATTGATCACACAAATATTTTCTGTGGTTCTTAGATGAGAAACCCTGTTGGAAAAAGTTGCCTTAAAATATGCCCTGCCAAACAATTTATGGATTCCTACCTTCTCATTCTCATCACTTTCAAAGTCTCCCAACACCATCAGCCATGTGACCACCAGCTTAACCTCAGGAAGCACTGGCTGACTTTGAAAGGACAAACATCACCTGCCATGGCCCCTGAGAAGTAGCAGACATGGTTCAGACAGACATGCATAGGAGCAGACTGTCTTTTTAATAGTGAGAGATCTTTGCATGAACTGCTCACCCCAGTTTGAAAAAGAAGAGACTCAAAGAAATATTTTTGCTTACAGAAGACAAATATGAGCTCATTAAAGCCTGAGAATACACACAACATGTGCATCAAGTGACAGGCAGATAATATTTAATTATCACCACCAAGACAGAGGTGTGAGATTTAGTTCATCACAGCCAGGGGTAGGAGAAAGGGTGTAGATTTCCTCTCAAAGTGGGAACCTCAAGGTGGGGAGGCGCTGGTGGACCGTCTGCCCTGGAAAGACAGTCCTTATGCCTTCCTTCCACCCGTTTATCACCCAAACCTTGGAGTCAGGCGCCCCGGCCCTCTGTGTGCAGAAAGGCTGGCTTCCATTGTGGTCTGGCATGCTCGCGGAAGCCTATCAGAAGCTGTCCCCAGTCTGTGGGCAGAGGCCCAGAAGTGGGGAGGCAGGAGACAGCCCTTCTGAAGGCTTCCCCTCCACTCTGGGGGATTGTCTTTGTTTCCCTCTGTCTTGCTTCAGCACAGATCTGGAAATAACATGCTGGGAACTTCCCTGGTGGTCCAGTGGTTAAGAATCTGAGCTTTCACCACAGGGGGCGTAGGTTCTGGGAACTAAGTTCCCTGGTGGGAGAACTAAGATCCTGCATGCCACGTGATGCAGCCGGGGGGAAAAAAAAAGAAAGAAATCAACAAATGTCTTTAAAAAGGTAAAGAAAAGAAAGATGCTTTGTGTGCATTTCCTGTCACTTCCCTGATTTTTGAATAGGTGACACTGTAGCAGAATATGGTTAAGAGCCTGGACTCAGAAGTCAGTCAGTGTAACCCACTTCTGCAAGTCAGTTTCCTCCCCAAAGTTTCAGTTTTGTTGTCTGTAAAATAGGCCCAGTTATGCCACCTCCGTGAGCAGGTGTGACGTTCCAGGGAGAAAACGTGTGTGATACGTTTTACAAGACACCCAGCTCGTACGATGCCCTCTTGTGTTGGCTGTTGCTGGCTTTCACATTATTAGTATTGATGGTGTTGTCATGGTCCAGGATGGATGCTGAATCGACAGAGATGGAGCCGAACCTGTAATTTCCCCACAGTATATAACCAGTGAGATTCTAACCAGCGTTCATCAGACCTCAGGGTTGTACGACAACACTGGAGAGCTTGTTAAATATATAGATTTGTTGGTCCCAACCTTTGAGATTCTGATTTATTAAGTCAGATGTGGGATTAGGAATCTGCATTTTTACCAAGGATTCTGATGCAAGTGATCTGCAAATCACATTTTTAGAAAAAAGTTTTTTCAAATAATAGTTTCCCCTGCGTGGGCTGACACAGCCCAATGTTGTGATGCCTGTTTCCAAGACCTCTGCCCATAGTGTTTCCAGAACCCAAGAGGAATGAAGTGAAGAAAGGGGAATTTAATTCAGGAAGAAGGAAGGAATTGGAAAAATATGAACACAATTTCCTGTTGTGTTTCTGAGTAAATAACTTTAGTATGTTTTAGAAGTGCTCTCCATTCCTGGTTGGAGAGATGGCCAATGTTGGTCTCAAAATTTAAGTAGCCTTTAACTCTCTGTCATTAGAGTGTGAATCCATCCAGCCGTCCTTCCATTTCTCATTCATTCGTGGTTTAACAAACATTCGTTGAGGGCTGACTAAATGTTAGTCTTTGGAAATAGGCCTCTGGAAATATGAAGACAAATGACACACAGTGTCCACAAAGAGTTCACTGAATCCATCTGAAGCTCAGAATCCATCTGGAAAGATGTATAAGCATGGTAGCATCACAGTCCAGCGAGTGAAGGCAGACGGGGCGGGAAGCCATTCACCAGGAGCTTCGGGGAGACGCTGTCATAGAGCGTGGGCGTCAGCTCTGCGGAAAGAAAGCCCATCACAGTATCAAGCCGGGGTCTCCAGCCTGCCTCCTAGCTCCCTCAGGTCCTCAGATCTGTGTGATCAGGAGCCCCTGGTAGGAGCTCTTCCCTCCACCAGCAGCGTCGACCTTTCTCTCTGTAAGTTAAGGTCTTGTCCGGCTGCCCTTCAGAATGGTATTTCCCGGCCCACCTCCATCTGTGAAGCTCAGTTCCTTGTTTTGCTCCAGAGGAGGCTGCCTAGGGTTAAGAGCTGTGGATGCTGGCCTGAGCTCAGGACACTCCAGCCAGGCCTAAATGAGGAGAAAAAACACTGGAGTCTGTCCAGAAGCACTTGGAACAGACAAAACCCACCCCTCACCCTCTGCCTCCTCCACATCCCATAACCATCCAAATTGGTTTGACATGATTCAAGGATGCTGTTGCGGCATTTATCTCAATTGTTAATTAATAACTCACCTTGTCTGTACGTTTAGCAGAGCCAAGCTCGGGACCTCAGGGACTCCGGAAGAATCCGAATAGTCCGGTTTCTCCATCCAATGAGGGAGCAAGCTTGGTGAACCCATTGTAAATGCCTTGATTAATGTGTGTAAATCACACTGATGGATGGGTTGGGTAGAGGACAGCATAAAAATGCAATGTTGCTCTATTAATTGGGTTGGATGAGGATTCCCTCTGCAGTCCAAAGACCTTGTGGCAAATGTAGCTGGAGCCATAACCAATTAGCTCCCAGAGAGCAAAGCAATATATCTCATGCTTAGAGGACTACGACTTGGCCTGGAGGCCGCTGCCAGCTGGCCAGGCACTGGGGCTCTCATCTTTGGGAGGGAAACAGAACTAGCCCCAGCTGAACTCCTAGAGAACCACATGGGCCTTCCAGCTGTAGTAAGGTCTTTGATTTCCTGGGCACATTTGACTAGAGAAGCTTCTTCTGTTGAGGGTACTGAGAGTTAGGGGGTTTGGTTTCCTTTTATTCTACTGAGGTTCAAAAAAGAGATGGAATCCACTTTCCACTGCATATAAAAGCTATATCAGTAAGATTTCAAGAGCACTGTGCTGGGCTTTGGAGGTACCTGGATCAGGGAACAGGCAACCCACGAGGTTTCCCTGCTGCTGTTCTTGCCCCTGTTCTCTGGGCCCCCACACAGAAGCACAGAGAGAGTTTTACATTGTAAGTCAGATGATGTCATGCCCTCCAAAGGCTTCTCCCATAGTTAGCATCAAAACCAAATGTTTCACCTTGGGGATCTTCCCTGGTGGTCCAATGGTTAGGACTGTGCACTCCCAATGCAGGGGACCCAGGTTCAATCCCTGGTTGTGGAACTAGCTTATACGTTCGGCAACTAGGAGTTCTGCATGTTCCCCCTTGGCCTGGAGGGCCTGCTGTGATGGGTCCCTACCTTCCCTCTCACTGTTCCCAATAACCTCCATAGCAGACCTGTTTCGTCCTCTCTGGCCAGCCTTCTTAGCCTTGTGGGGGCTAAGTTTCATCCCCTAGCCCATGCTGGTCCAAGGCCAGTGATACTCTGACTTGGGCATTTTGCATGACAGACTTCTCCAGGCAAGAATAGTGGATTGGGTTTGCCATTTCCTCCTCCAGGGGATCTTCCCAATCCAGGATCAAACCTGCGTCTCTTACGTCTCATGCACTGGCAGGTGGATTCTTTACCGCTGAGCCACTTGGGAAGCATCTTATTCTTAGGTCTCAGCTCAAAGGCCACAGAAAGGCCTGTCAGAGAAGGCTCACCGTTGTCTTTCTCCCGTCACTCTCTGGTGTTTCCTTCACAGCAAATGTCACACCCCAATTTACCCCTTCTTTCTTCTACATTATCTGCGTCTTCACAACATGAAGGTCTATGAGTCTTTCTCTTCATAGTTTTTCCGTTTCCCAGATGAGAATACCTCAGGAAGGGCATGTTCAAAACAGGCTTTTTCAGCTGGCCACTGTGACATCGCTTTTCTTCCTTAAAGCCAGCGTCTCATTTCTTCTAAAACAGCAACAAAATTTGGAAGTTGTTTCTGAAAAAGCTTCAAACAAGTACAGAATATGTGTTGTTGCCAAAAAAGGTCTTGGGGGGACATCGCCTCCTGGCAGAGCTTTCCAGCAACTGTTTTCATAGTGAATGTATTTGACCATGGAATCTGTTGAAGAAAATAAAAAGGTGTTGAAAGTTCATGAGTTTACCTAACACAAGCACCTTCAGTCTTTTCTAATCAAATCTTTAGAGGCTTAAATGGTTATTAAGTGTCTCTTAAGGAATTGTATATTTTTCCCTGATTAGATGACAAAATCAAATATTCATCATGAAATTATGATTAAAATGCATAACTGCAAAAAATGTTGATAATTCAAATCACTGAGGACTTACTTGGGGAAATTAAAGGATCAAAACAAAGATCTAACTGGTGGCAGAGAGGTAACATGTGTATCATTCTGTTGGCTTCCTGCTTCCCCTGGTTTCTGTGACCAGCATTTAAATTTCAAATTCAGGGTTCAAGGGCATAGGTGCGATGATCAGCTCTGTTGCTCCCACAACCCTTCCTTCAGTCCGGACTAGCGGTTCCCTACCAGGGACGACCGAGTTCTCCAGGGCACCTTGGCCACGTCTGCCGCTGTATGAGTCACAGCAAGGAGGAGCAGAGGAGGCGCTGCTGGCATTTTGTGGGGAGAGGCCAGGGATGCTACTAAACATCCTGCACAGGATGACTCACAACGAAGAATGGGCCAGCCCCAAATGTCAGTGATGCCAGGGTTGACAGATCTGATGCAGACACTAACATCTCCCAGAAGCGTACCTGAGGGGCTAGACGGTACCGGCAAAGGGAGTGTCCTTTGTTTCAAGGTCAAAGGCCTGGTGCATGGAGCCCTTATTAGCAGAGGCCAGGCCAGTGCTCAGATGTTACCAGACTGCCCAAATAAACCACAGTGTTGGCCCAGGAGAGCCCTAGGAGCCTCTTATTATCATCCTTTATATAGATGATAAAAAAGGGCCAGAGAAGGACGGTGGCTTACCCAAGTCCCCCAGCTAAAATGTAGCCAAATCAGGATTCAGGACACATGGTCAAGGGCCCCTTACAGCTCCTGAGTTTTGTGTCCCAAATCAGAGCAGAGCAGATCAGCTTAATGCCCTCAGCCCCTCAGCAGCACGAATTCTGCAGCATTCTGAAAAATCGCCTCAGCGTTAGCTTTTCTCCTCCCTGTTTTGGATCTGGAGTGCATTTTTTGCCACAAAGTGCTTCTGCGCTGAAGCGCCAGGGGCGAGCAGGGGAAAGCGGAGCAGTTGGACTTTAAATAGCGAGGCGTTTTCCGCAGCGAGGAGAGAACAGCTGCCCAAGGCCTGTGCTCTTTCCTTTGACTTTCCATCTTCTCAGCCAAGAGCTCTGGGGGATTGGCGAGGGGCCAGAATTATGCGGCCAAATGTGAATCGAAGGAAAACTGCAAGGTGTCCCGCAAGCGCAGAGCCCAGTGTTTCTGACTTTCTCCACACGCAGCAAAACTCAAGCCTCTTCCAGGGAATTCCCTCCCTTTTCAGTCCTCGAGGTATACCAGCATGGATCTGCCCCCAGCCAGGACTACCAGCACCACCCAGGGGTAGGGCCTCCCACCAAGGGACACCATGTCTTTCATTTATGAGATTATGGAGCCCAGGATTNACTCTGTAATGACCTACATGGCGAAAGAATCCAAAAGAGTGGATATATGTATAACAGATCCACTTTGCTGCACAGCAGAAAGTAATACAACATTGTAACTCAACTATACTCCAGTAAAAACTTTAAAAAGTACTCTACAGTGAAAAGCTGAAAGCTCTTCCTCTAAGATTAGGGGTAAGACAAGGATGCCACTTTTATTCACCATAGTTTTGGAAGTCCTAGCCATAGCAATCGGAGAAGAAAAGGAGAAGAAAGACGTCCAAATCTAAAAGGAAAAGTTAAAACTGTTATTTTTACAGATGACATGATACTACACAGAGAAAGTCCTGAAGACACCACCAAAAAACTATTAGGACCAATAAATGAAATGGTTGCCGAATACAAAATTAAAACACGGAAATATGTTATTTATATACACTAACAACGAACTATCAGAAGGAAAAAGGAGAAAAAATACAACTGAATCAAAAAGAATAAAAGGCTTGTGAATAAAATTTAACCAAGGATGTCAAAGACCTGTATTCTGAAAACTCTAATACACCAATGAAAGAAGTTGAAGATAACACAGATAAGTGGAAAAATACACCGTGCTCATGAATTTGCACTGATATTATAAAAAACATGCATACTACCCAAAGCAATCTACAAATACAGTGCAATCCCTATCAAAATATCAAGGGAATTTTTCACAGAACTAGAACAAATAACCCTAAAATTTGTACTGAACCACAAAAGATCACAAATAGCCAAAGCAATCACAAGAAAGAACAAAGCTGGAGGTGTCAGGCCCACTGATTTCAAACTACACTACAAATCCCATGGACAGAGGAACCTGGCAGACAACCGTCCAAAGGGTCACAAAGAACTGGACACAGTTTGCATGACTAAGCACAAAGCTACAGTAACAAAAAACTATCTATCATCCTACCATAAAACCAAATACATCAATCAATGGAACAGACAAAAGACCCCAGAAATGAACCCATACTTACATAGTGAATTGATCGATGACAAGGGAGGCAAAAATATACAATAGGGGAAAGACCATCTCTTCAATAAATGCTGTTTCTGAATAACTATATGCAGAAGAATCAAACTAGATCACTTTCTTACACTTCATACAAAAACAAACTCAAAACAGATGAAAAGTTAAATGTAAGACCTGAAACCATAAAACTCTACAAAAAAACATAGTATGCTCACTGACGTCTGTCTTAACTATATTTTTCTTTGATATGTCTCCACAGGCAAGGGCAACAAAAGCAAGAATAAACAAATGGGACTGTATCAGGTAAAATGCTTTTGTACAGCAAAGGAAACCATCAACAAAATGAAAAGGCAACCTACCGAACGGGAGAAGATACTTGCAAATATTTGGGAGTATTAGCTCAGTATTAAAACAATAAGCAATCCAATTTAAAAATGGCAGAGGACCTGAATAAACATTTTTCAAGAAGAAGGCCAGAAGACACATGAAAAAATGGTTAACATCAGTAATCATCAGGGAAATGCAAATCAAAATCACAGTGAGATATCACCTCACATCTGTCAAAATGGTTATCATTAAATAGACATCAAAAATCAAGTGCTGCTGAGTATATGGAGAAAAGGGAACCCTTAGATACTACTGGTGGGACTATGAATTGGTACACCCACTATAGAAAACAGTGCAGACGTTCCTCAAAAGATTAACAAAGAACTACTATATGATCCAGCAAGTCTACTTTTGAATATTTTTCCAAAGAAAACAAAAACAACAACTTGAAAAGATACATGGCCCCCTATGTTCACTGTTGCATTATTTATTAATACAATAGCCAAGATATTGAAGCCACTGAAGTGTCCACCAATAGATGAGGCTAAAGAGAATGTTGTATATCTGTGTCTCTGTGTGTGTGTGTGTATATACACACACACAAGTCTCTGTTGTTAAAATGAAGCAATCAATATTAGGATATTTTGCTCCATCATGCTTCTTTTATTTACTCATGAAATAAAAATGAAACACTATATACACACACATACATACACAAAGGAATATTATTCACTCATTAAAAAAGAATGAAATCTTGCCATTTGCAACAATGTGGATGGACCTAGAAGGTATTATCTGCTTCAAAACACCCCAGAATGTTGGGGGATGTGGTGGCGTGGTGGGAGTGTGGGTAATAGTGAAGACACAAGACTGTTCATAAGTTGAGCATTGTTGAAGCTGAGTGAGGGGTACATGGGTTTCACTTTATACTTCTTTCATTACGCTTTGTGCGTTAAATTGCATATAATAAAAATATCTTAAAATGTCAATACATATTTACCTAGTAATTTTGATTCCAGAAATCAACCCTAAGGAAACACTCAGAACTAAAAACAGACTTTTATATAAGATGGGTCACAGCACACTTATCTCAAGATTTATAAGACTTAAATATTAGAAATAATCCTGTGGAGTAACAAAAGGGTAATAAAGATATTAATACATTCATATGAATAAGTTATATGATATTATATGATATTCCTATTAAAATCATCTCACTAATGATTTGGGAAAACTCTCACAATGTCATGGAAAGTTAAACAATAGGAAATAAATAAAAAAGTTAAGAAATAGGCAATCAAAAAGTTGGTAAGGATGTGGAGAAAAGAGAACCCTCATACTCTCTTGGTAGGAAAGTAAATTGGTACAGCTACTACAGAAAACAGCATGGAGATTCCTAAAAAAATTAGGAATGTAACTAACATATGACCCAAACTTCCGGATATTTACACAAAGAAAACAAAAACACTAATTCAAAAATATACAGGTACACCTATCAGTTCAGTTCAGTTGCTCAGTCGTGTCCAACTCTTTGCAACCCCATGAATCGCAGCACACCAGGCCTGNGACCGCACCCCCACCCCACGCCTCTAGGTTGTCACATAGCGCCAGGTTTGAGCTCCCTGCAACATATGGCAGATTCCCACTGGCTGTTTTGCATATGGTAATATATATGTTTCAATGCCACTCTGTCTACTCGTCCCACCCGCTCCTTTCCCCACTGTGTCCACAAGTCTGTTCCCTATGTCTGCTTCTCCACTGCTGCCCTGCAAATAGACTCGTTATTAACATCTTTCAAGATTCCATAGTTAGTTAAGTCACTCAGTCGTTTCCGACTCTGCGACACCATGGACTGTAGCCCAGCAAGCTCCTCCATCCATGGGATTCTTCAGGCAAGAATACTGGAGAGGGTTGCCATTTCCTTCTCCAGGGGATCTTCCTGACCCAGGGATCGAACCCAGGTCTCCCACATTAGAGGCAGACACTTTCACCTCTTAGCCACCAGGGAAGAGCCGAGATTCCATATATATGTGTAAATATACAACATTTGTTTTTTTCTTTCTGACTTACTTCACTCTGTATAATAGGCTCTAGGTTCATCCACCTCATTAGAACTGACTCAGATGCATTCCTTTTTCTGACTAATATTCCATCGTGTATATGTACCACAACTTCCTGATTTGTTAATCTGACAATGGACATCTAGGTGGCTTCCATGTCCTAGCTTTAGTAAATAGTGCTGTGATGAATGCTGGGGGACATGTGTCCTTTTCAATTATTTCCTGGCTTTAAATCCAATACACGCTTCCCCAAAGGGACCCAGTTACCCTCCAGAGAATGGGTGCCTGGCATTGCTCGTTTGAGCCAAGGTCTGTCTGAGACCCGGGACCTAGACTTGAGAGTGAGCAGCGTCTTTTTTTCTGGCTGCACTGGGTCTCAGTGGTGGAGTGCAAGCTCTTCGTTGCTACAATCTGGGGCTTCTCTCCAGTTGTAGCCCACACGCTTCTCTTGTTGTGGCCAACAGGCTCTAGAGTGCATGGGTTTAGAAACTGAGGCAAATGGGCGTAGTTGCCCCGGGTCATGTAGGATCTTAGTTCCTGGACCAGGGACTAAACCTGCGTTCCCTGCATTGGAAGGTAGATTCTCAATCACTGGACCAGCAGGGAAGTCCCATGAGTGCCTTCTTTAAAGTTGCCCCCCACATGGGACTCACCCCACCCCAGTCCCCGCTCTGTGCAGACATCTGGTCATTGATGGTGATAATGAAAAACACCTCCCCCCAAACCAGCCACTCTGGGACAAACTCCCCCAAATCATTCATTCATTTAACAGATGTACACCAAGCCTCTACTCTGTGGGGCATGAGACATAGAGTCCCACAAAGAACCCACAGTCTAAAGATGGGTGAAGAAGACATGAAACCAGTCAAAGCCGTGTCCTAAGTGTCCACGATAGACCTGAGGCCACAGGACAGTGGCAGCCTGGAAGAGAAACATCGAAGCCAGTAAAGTTGGAATTTTGAAAGCTAGAGAGGAATCAGATAAGAAAAGAGGGAAGGGCATGGTGGATGAAGAAAATGCCAAGGGAACACAGCACATTTGGGGGCATCTGAGACGACTGGGAGTGTGGAGCATGGAGGCGAGGGAAGCTGGGGAAGCTGGTAGGGATAGACCAGCTCTTGCGTGGCAGCGCTTGTGTGCCAGACGGAGCATTTTATCCCAAGTATTGGCTTTACCTTCCTCCACTGAGCATCTTGGTCCCCAAAATCACAGCCACCCCTTTCCTTCAGACAGGAAGCTGACAGATCTGCTTGAATTATTCCTGAACACACATACCCACAGCAGAGAAGTGTCCTTCTTTATGATGCCTCATTGCCTGTGGCAGGAAGAGGCAGCCTGGCAGGATGATAAAGAGGTTCTGGGGTCAGGAGGTTTTGTTCACCTTCTGGCTCCCCCGACTGGTTCATGGTATGAATGTAAGTAGGTTCCTTCTATTTCTCTGAGCCTCGGTTTTGTCCTCCCTAAAGTGGGGCTAATGATGGATCCTACCTTACGGGATACTGTGATGCTTAAATGAGCTCATCCGTGCAAAATGCTTAGCACAGTGATTTCCATCAGTCAGTGGGCATCAGTCTCCAGAAGGGAGGGAGTAAGGCATAGGTTAGGCTGGGCCTCATTCCCAGAGTTTCTCATTCGATAGGTCTAGAGGGGGTCCTGATGCTCATTTCTAGTGAGTGCCCAGAAGATGCTGACACTTTGAAAACCACTGACTTGGCACAATATGTCCCCTTGTGAGGAGAGCTCAAGTGCCTGCAGGGGAGGATGTCTGCAGGCCTGGTGGCCCTGGGCTGCCTGATGGGGAAACCAGCTAAGGCATTCTGGCCTTGAGGCAGCAGGAACATCCCCAAGTTCACATCCCTGGGGCAGATCTACCGGAGCGGTCATTCCCCGGTTCTCTCACCTGCCACTTTTGTCTGCATGGTGTCACACAGATCCATGGATACACCTTTTTCTGGCCCCTCTAGTCTCTATTCCTAATTATTAAGGCCCTGGTTTCTTAATATCGTCCCACCTCCACCCACATCCTGCCATCGACTCTCTAGGCTGACTACTGTTCCTGCAGCTGCCAGTCTGTCCCACACAGGGCCATCAGAAGAATCCTCTTTAAAGGTCAAATCATATCACCGCGCTTCTCAGACCTTTCCAGGGCATCTCCTCTCCCATAGACTGGCGCCCAGGTGCAACACTGACCATTCATTTGCAAAAGCAAGTCGCTGCTTCCATCTGATCTCCTTTCTTCCTTACGCTCTCCTTCCACTGGCCCAGTGTCCCCCTTCTTGTTCTCCCCATAGCTCACAAAATACACCCCATCCCTGGGCTTTTGTACCTGCTGTTCCCTCTGCCCCAAATGCTTTTCCCCCGATGTTTCTGCAATTTGTTTCCTCGTTTCACTTAGGTTTCTACCCAGTCATCACTTCAGAGGTGCCATCCCTGGCTCTCCTCCATCCCTCTTCAGCCCTTGCCCCCTTTTACTTTCCTTCAAAACACTATCACTCTTGCAAAGTCTATTATAATTTGTTTGTCCACTGTTTCCCCTCTCAAGGCTAGGCCCACAACCTCCAGGTTCCTATCTGTCTTGGTCAATTCATTATTAAGTAACTTGAAGAATGAAAGCTTGAATATGAAGTATCTAAGATAAGAAGCAGTTGTCATTTATTCAAGAGATTATTAATAGGATGAATAAATTTCATTTGAGGATTAAAGAAACAGACAATGACACCCAAGTCACTACATATCATTGACACCGCCATATTAATGCAAAGAAAATCCAAGTGTAAGCTACACTGTTTCTTTCACAAAGATGTGAACGTGTGGTTCTGCTGCTCTTTACCTCTGTAGCCAACTTTGCTCACCCTGTGCGTTGACTTGCTGTGGGCTGACCGCAGTAGGTAGGCATACTCCATAACCCTCCTCCAACGAAAGGCAGAGGCAGCCAGGAATCAGTCCTGAGTGGGTCCCGACCTCCTACAATATGGGTCACTTGACCAAATGTGGAGTAGCAAGGAAGCCAGAGGAAACAGATTGTTACTATCCACCGAGTGCTTTTGCACGGAGCTTATTTAGTCTTTCACAACAACCCTATTATGCTGATACGATCATTTTCAGTTTACCGATGAGGAATGAGGACCCCGGTGCTCAGAAAGTTAAGGTAACTAACCCAAAGCCACACAGCTAGTGCATTGCAGACCTCCAGATCCTGGGATCATAACTGGCAGTACTGTACCAGTGTTCAGGGCCTACACCGCAGCGTGGGTGTGAGGATTAAATTGAGCACACCTCTAGGGAGCGGTCAGCACAGCGCCTGGGGCGGAGTAATGGCCAGGTTTAGGAATTCGCACTTCTGATCGCCCTCATCTAGCAGGAAGCTTCTGATAGCCAAGTTTGGCTCCCCGTGGCCGGGCTGGGGGTATTTCTTTATTCTTTACCTGCTAATTCTCTCCGCTTTGGGGCCAGCCCTCCCACCTGCCCTCCATCCCCTAGGAGACAGGGCCTCTCCTCAGGCGGAAAGGGACTGTTCCGGCTTGTTGCTCAGAGGTGTCGGTGGTGACAGCCCTCTTCTTTTCTGAGGGCCCCAGCTCGTCAGTGTCTGGCACCCCGCCAGGCTGCCACCCCCTGCCAGGCCCGGGCTCCCTGGCCATCGGCTCTCTTCTGTCTGACCTGTCAGTGGGCTCTTTGAAATGGTAGTTGACGAGGGCAGCAGGCATGGTGGGGGGGAGGAGACGGAGCTGGGAGAGGCCACAAGCAGCAGGGCCAGGCCAGCGTGTGGGGAAGTCAGTGCCTGAGATCAGAAGCCCCGCGCTCTGTTGCCGCTGGTTTTTGTAGCAAGAAAGGGGGCAGACAGCTGCAGGCAGGGGAGAAAGCCCCCGGGTATAGAAACATGGCCCTGGGCTAACACGGGGGAGGCCGTGCCAGCGAGGCCTGTCAGGGATGTCCGAGGCAAAACTTTCTGATCAAGTGAGATCACTCTTCCTGGAGGCTCTGTGTGGGCTGAGGAGAGGCAGAAGGGGAGGGGAAGAAGGAAGAGAGAGAAGGACTGAAAGAAACAGCTGCTGGAGGGTGATGTTCTCTGAAGGCTTGGCATTGCCTTCCCCAAGTCCTGCAGCATTCACAGGACTCCCTGAAATGGCAGTGGCCACTTGCAGCCTCCTGTGAAGAACAAAGGGTAGAAACCAAGAGCAGAGACCGCCTTGGGGTGAATCGTTCCTCCATCATGTACTTCCTGTGTGACTGTAGGCAAGACCCTTAAGCTCTCTGAGCCTCCATTTCTTTACCTGCAAGGCGGAGCTCACAGAAGATAAAAAGAAAAGTAAAAATATTAGTGACTCTTTGCAACCCCATGGACTGTAGCCTGTCAGGCTCCTCTGTCCCTGGGAGTCTCCAGGCAAGAATACTGGAGTGGGTTGCCATTCCCTTCTCCAGGGGATCTTCCCGACCCAGGGATCANCTCACAGAAGATAAAAAGAAAAGTAAAAATATTAGTGACTCTTTGCAACCCCATGGACTGTAGCCTGTCAGGCTCCTCTGTCCCTGGGAGTCTCCAGGCAAGAATACTGGAGTGGGTTGCCATTCCCTTCTCCAGGGGATCTTCCCGACCCAGGGATCAAACCCAGGTCTCCCGCACGGCAGGCAGATTCTTTACCATATGAGCCACACAGAACCCGCCTCAAAGGGTTCTTGTGGGCATTACTGGCTGGTGGCTGGATCAGGATGCTTGGCGCAGGCTGAGAAAGCACAGAGAAACTTAAGCTGCTGGTGAGGGGACAGCCCTGTGGCAGTCTGCTCGAGGCGGAAGTGTAAGCTGGGTGAAGTGAAGAGCTGGGGTGGAGGGCAGCTGAAACATTCTGTATCCTGGTTTTTTCAAAAAATAAATCGCCCTTCCCTATGGCTTGAAATCGTCCCTCTTCTGTTTGATGTAGTCCTGCCTTAAATTAAAGAGCTTGGCACAGGCGCTAAGCATGGCCACGTGGCAGATCAGCTGCTCCTGTGTGTTGGCCATTCGGAATGTTTCACAGTAGCAGACCTGTCATAGCAGCCTCATGCAGGATTTGATTTTGGAGTGCAGCAAACTGGGTTCAAAACCCAGCCCTAAGCAGTGCGGCCGCCGCCATGCCATCGTCGCCTCTGCGGTGGCGCTGGTGTGCTCCATCAACCAGAACCGGAGCGTGGAGGCACACAACATTCTCAGGAGGCAGAACTAAGACCGGAAGCATTGGTTGAAAGAAAGTTGATTTCTCTGTCGATCTGAACATTGATCCGAAACTGGGTAGATCAAGCATGGTATCAGCTCCAGCAGCTAGAACATTTTCCCTGCCTTAAGGATCATCTCTCTAACCTTCTGTAGCAAACAAGGATTCAGCATCCGGAACTTGCGTGAAGCTTCCAGGACCAGCACCCAACGAGCCAAACGTTTATGCTTTCAAAACCATGTGTGACCAGATGTACGATCTCCTTAGGAAAGACAGAGAGCTGCATTCCAGTGGTTGCCCTTTAACCCCGAGTGCTTGACTGACAGGTGTCACCTGTGGGTACCACTCAGAGACACCTGTGAAGCAGGGGCCACGGCAGCCCATGCGAGGTCACTGGGTTACTGTTCTTATGCTCATGGGACAGTCAAGGGTCAGAGACCACATAGACACAGTCAGGGAAAGTTCTGGTGCGATGTTAGAGCAGTTTCGATGAGGAAGGTGGGACCCCAAGCCCTGTGGCTTTGCACACTGCAGGTAGGTGTGTGTGTGTGGTAGAGGGGGGTGTGCCCTGATTCACAGGGGTACTTCCCACTCCGGTGGTGTTCTGGAGGGTCAGACCACAGAAGGGCCACGTTGGCTGCAGAGGAAGCATGTTAGAAGCAGGTAATTTGAGAAGATTTCATTTCAGGAAGACACAAAGCAGACTGGTCTGCTCCCTGAGACTCACAGGGTTCTTGTACACATGACCTCGGGTTGTGTGTGGATAGTAAGACCATCCTTGATGGCTGGGTTTTAACCAGGACCTTCAGGGTCATGCCCAGATGCTTTATATTCCTGGGCCTCCTCGTGTTACCTCAAATGATGGTGAGTCTCACGGTGGAGCCCAGATACGTTCCAAGCAAAGGAGTGTAGACACCATGTGGAAAACTGTCTTCACATTGGCACTCTTGCAGTTTTGAATAAACTACAAATGTTCTCTGTAAAAAATAAAAAAGAACAGCCCCACCAGATAAAAGCTGCATGGTCTTAGGTAAGGTGTTTAATCTCTCTTAATCTGCAATTCTTCATCTGTAAACAGCAGTGTTGATGATGCCTGGAGTTCTGATGGTAATTTAATGAGAGGATGCATGTAAAGCACTTAGCCCGGTGCCTGGCACTTAGTAAGCTCTTCATAAGAGCAGCTATTAGCTCTCATTAAATGATCTGTGGCCGTGCTGACCCCCAGGGATGCTGTCACCGAGCACAGGATCCCTGTGCTGAAATGCACTGGCTTTGGGAGGCTCTGGGAGCACAAGGACAGAGGCTCTGAGCCAATGTGCTCGTTTTGATGGTGTAGTTTGCATTAGGCCTGACCACCCCAAGCCTGTGTTTACGATGGTCAGCATGGAGCTGTCACTTGTGACTGTGGAGTAGATGAAGGTTTGGCTGGTCCTTCCTAGGGGAGAATTCCCTAGAGCCCTGTGTTCTCCTGAAGTGCTTCCCAACTAGTAAGACACTGGACTGTTGGCATGGAGATGCTCCAAGCCAAAAAGTGTCCACGGTCAGGAAATACTGCATCCTCCACTGCAACAGTAAAGATTCCTAATGCATAGTCACTCAACAAAGGCTCTGAGAAATCCCGCTGTGATGAAACCACTTCACCTTTGTTTAACCAGCACCCCCGAGACTGACTGCAGATCCTCCTGTCCGACCTCACTCTCTATTTTAGGGAACCCCTGTTACTCTCCCCCAGGAGGCATAAGTTGCCGGAGGGTGAGTTGTGCTGCTGTGGATATCTGAAAGGTGTTTTCAGTCATTGAGAGCAGGGGGGTCTCAAGCTCTAGTGAGCAAAGGAATCACGAGGGGCGTTTTCTTTAAAATGCAGATTCCCAGTTTCCACTCTCAGGAATTCAGTAGGTGTGGGTGAGATAACGATCAGTATTTTAACATCACTGAGCTGATTCCAGGACAGGAAATCTGGGAGCGTAACTGACCATCAGCAGTTTGGTGCCTGATTTATAGAAGTACGCGCTCATAACACCAGCGTCAGCATCACCTGGGATGATGAGCTTATAAGAAATGCAAGCCCTCGAGTCCCAAACTCTAAAACTACAGAATTAGAATCTACATTTTAACAAGTTCCCCCAAGTGATTCTGATGCTGGTTAGAATTTGAGAAGCATTGGTTTTAAAGGGTTTGGTTGATAGCGTTTGTTTCTGTTTTTTGTCCACTTGTTTTATTTTTGATGAAGAATCATTCCCCCCACCCCCCACCTCCCCCCAAAAGAAAACTAGACACACATTTCAAGTTCATTGCCATAAGATTTCTACCATCCCTCACCTCCCATCCCCATGCACATGGAGTCGGCCAGATGCCCCCGTAGCTTCAGGGTAAACCAGAATCCCGTCAAAAAGAGGTTTTATTTGGATCATATCACTGCCTTCAGTAACAGTGCCTGGGTTTTCCTAGGCAGTCTTTGCTTTCTTTCCCACATGCATCCTGAAGACCGGGAAAGCCAGCAAAGGAGCTCTTAGTGGGGGCCTCCACTCTGCCAGGTNAATCCCGTCAAAAAGAGGTTTTACTTGGATCATATCACTGCCTTCAGTAACAGTGCCTGGGTTTTCCTAGGCAGTCTTTGCTTTCTTTCCCACATCCATCCTGAAGACCGGGAAAGCCAGCAAAGGAGCTCTTAGTGGGGGCCTCCACTCTGCCAGGTCTCTGATTGGACATGATGGATCTTCCACTGCTAAGTTATAAGAAAAGCTGGAAGGTGCTTTGAGGGCAGGGATCCCAGGCCTTGGAATTCAGAGACTGACAAAAAGAGTTGACAGGAAGCAAGAGGAACACTTCCAAAAGGCCTTCCAGAAGGAATGCAAATACAATTTTACTTCTTGCAATGTTTGAGAATGGCGGGTGCCCCATGGGGAGAGAGGCGAGAAGCCTGCCGAACGATGGTCCATCAGGCAGCCAGGGTATTAATGGCAGGTGAAACCTTCCAAATGAGCACCCTGTCAGCCAATCTATTGCTTTAAAAGGTTGGCAGTGCGGGAGACCTAACAGAGGCAATGAAGAACTAATCTCATATTGCCAGGTTAAATCAAGTCAGCCTTGCCTGTGCCTTTCACTTCTTAGTTACATCAAGCTGGAATACTTTCAATTATCCCTCACTTCCAACTTGTCAGCAGGCATTGGGTAAAATGCAAATAGAAGAGTCCCCTCCCTGGTGGAGAGCAGGAAATATCATTAAGAACAGCCTCCCCTGTTTGTTGAGCTCTTCCTCTGTGTTTAGCGCAGTACCTTCATCTTCTCATTTCACGTGGACCGTCTTATAGCATCTCCCTAATCTTTGGTGACATAGGTGCTATTAAGTCCACTCTGTAGTTGGGACTACCAAGTCACAGGAGGTCACTTACCGTAGCTAATGAATGATAGATAGATAGAACAGGTTTTAAAACCAGACCATTCTGACTCTAACGCCTGTATTATGATGTTATTTGTTTAACTAGGATAGGAGGCCAGAGCTGCCCTGGACAGGGGCTCCCTGAGCTTTGGAGTACCTGCCTTAAAATTTTGCAGGTACAGTCCCAGTGGAAGAGACTGGCCAGGATCACCTGGACTAGGGCCCTCAGGAGCCCTGGGTCCTATTTCTTCCTTTCACATGCTCTCTGACCCTCTCCCCCTCCTCACCTTCACCCCAACACATGTACGGTTGACCAGATACCCTGAGATGTTTGGGGATTTGCATTTCTGAGTTATCTCAAGGTCTAACACCCAGCCTCAATACCAGAGAGCAGATTGGTGAGTCAGTTGCTCCTGCTGGCTGAAGGGGTGTTTCTTCTGCAAGTTTATGTAAGATCAGGCTGCCAGAATAGTACTGATATGCTGATTGTTTACCCAGATATAGGCCTGGCAGGAAAATATTAGCCAGGGACCCCATACACTTTCAGCACGGTCCTGTAAGAGCTCACCTTAAAACAACTCGCAAGGCAAGTCAAATCCTATGGTCACTGTATTTCTTTTTTCACTCAAGAGCCCCTTTATGTGTCTGGCTAGAATTCAGGAGCCTTTGGCCTCTGCCAGCCTGCAGTGGAGGCTGCTCTCCAGCAACCCCCTTGCTGTCTCTTNGAGTGGGTTGCCATTTCCTTCTCCAGGGGATCTTCCTGACCCAGGGATCGAACCCAGTTCTCCTGCATTCTTTTGCCTGAGCTCCTACAAAGACCACCTAACCTGATTCGCACTCTAGCTCTCTTACAGTCTTGTCTCCAAATAGCTCAGTAATTGTCTAAAAACATGAATCAGGTCCTGTCCTTTTCCTGTTTAAAACAATTTAGTAACTTCTCTTTGCACTCAGAGTGAAAGACTGATCCTTTAACCTGACCTACAAGGCCCTGCACCAGCAGGCGCCAACCTTTGCGGCACCAGGGACCGGTTTCGCGGAAGTTTTTCCAGGGACAGGGTAGGGAAGGAGAGGGGTGTGATTTCGGGATAACTCGAGGGCACTACACGTATTGTGCATTTTACTTTACGTTTTGTGGTGACCTCGGAGTTCTCTCCAGGCTGGGGACTCCTGCCCCACATGGTGCAGCCTCGCATCCTTGCTCTGTGCCCTCCCTGGCATCTCCTGTGTGCTTCCTCAAGCCTGTCTCTGTGCTGATGAACTGGCTTTGTCTTTGACAAGCATTCTTTCCTCCCACATCTGCTGGCTGGCTTCTCTTGTTTAGTTCATGCTTTATTCCAAAGATAACCCTGTAGAGAAACCTCCCCTGACCACACAGTGTAAGTAGCCAGACTACCTCCCTGACACTTTCTGGTATAACACTCCACTTAATTTTCTTCCTAATCCTTGTCAACTCTGGTTTTACTTATATATTTTCTTGACTTCTGTATTAGAATTCACTTTTATAACTCAGATCATCTAGAAAGTGCCCGATCCATAATAGGCACTCAAGAAATATTTGAATGTATGAAGACTTTTCACCCCCTTATCCACTTTTTTCATTAATTAGCTTTAATTAATTCATACGTAATGGTGTATAGGAGGGAGGTAGTAGTGGGGAATACTGAGTCCATTTGGTACCATCCACTGAAATAGCCTGAGGCTAGTGAGAGGAACGGAGAAGGCAATGGCATCCCGCTCCAGTACTCTTGCCTGGAAACTCCCATGGTGGAGGAGCCTGGTAGGCTGCAATCTATGGGGTCGCTGAGTCAGACCCGACTGAGCGACTTCACTTTCACTTTTCACTTTCATGCATTGGAGAAGGAAATGGCAACNGAGGCTAGTTTTAGTAATTTAAAGGCAAGCAGAACACACAACCTCCTAATTTGTTTGTTTGCTAAAAAGAAAGTAATGCATTAAAATCATTATACATTAATTGCTAAATTACAGTGGAACTTGGGTGAAATTATATATTTCAATTTCATTAGCAGAACCAAACGTAAAGGGTAATGCCAAAAAATTACATTGTAGTGAGTTTAAAGCACACAGCCAGGCCTCTGATTCAGCGCTCCAGTTGAAGTGTTCATCAAGTCACAGCCTGGAATTGGAGTGCATGTTTTTATGATGCTAATTATGGCCCCCAAATGCCTCACTATCAAATCAAGGAGGTGTAAGCAAGTTACTCTCCAAGCCTCTACACTGTGTATTCAATCAACTCCCAGCAGAGTGAAGAAGGACCGGCTAACTAATCCATTCTGATAGGAATCCCAAGGCATAAACACTGCCCTAAACATCCCCATCCCCATTCCTAACAGACATGTGGAGAATAGGCAACAGTCATTTATTCATTCAACAAACATTTGTTGGGTCCTGATTCCACGTTGGCACTAAGCAAAGCATGAGTATAAAAATGAATGTGACACTGTTCTTCTTTTCAAAAAGCTCATTTACCAGACAGGAAGGCAAGCAATCAAGAGATAAATAATTCTAGTACAAGGAAGTTAGTGTGAACAGTGGTTTCTAATATTTCTGGTGCATTGGAATCACCTGAGAATCATGTTTAAAATGCACATTACAGGACCTACTCCTGGAGGCTCTGCCTGGGGAGGTCTGGGGTAGGATCCCGATTCTCCCCGTGGGATTTTGATATAGAACCATTCTCTGAGAACCTCAGATTCAGGGATGCACAAAACAAGAATACCTACCTTAACCATGGACATCATCAGGAAGGCTTCCTGGAGGAGGCCACACCTAGTGTGGATCTTAAAGGATGCATCCTATCCATTTCCTTCTCTATACTGTCAGCTCCTTTAGGACAGACACCATCATTCTTTGTTCCCTGTTTTATTTTCAGAACACGAATAGCACTCAAATATTTGTTGAACGGTGGATGACTAGGAGGGCTTTCCTGCTGGCGCAGACAATAAAGAATCCGCCTCCAGTGTGGGAGACCTGGGCTCAATCCCTGGGTTGCAAAGATCCCCTGGAGAAGGGCATGGCAACCCACTCCAGTACTCTGGCCTGGAGAATCCCATGGATAGAGGAGCCTGGCAGGCTACAGTCCATGGGGTCGCAAAGAGTCAGAGATGACTGAGCAGCTGAACACAGATGACTCGGGAACAGGTGAAGGAGCAGGAATCTAGGCAAACAAATCAGAGTGTTCAGAGTCCTGCAGCGATGGTGAAGACAGCTCCAGAAGCGACACGACTGAGCGACTGAACTGAACTGAACTGAATGGCTTAGTTTGTGGATGCTCATGCCAAAGCCATATCTCCACATTTCCTGGAAAATGTCACTCATCACCCCCGGTGCTCCCACTAGTCAGCACTACCCTCCCTGGCTTCGAGGAAGTGGGGATAGAATGCTTTTCTCCACTGAAGCAGGATTTAAGGAATCCCATGCATTTTGATGACTTGTATACCCATTAACATGGGTCCCTGAAATCTAGCAACAGGTAATTTTTCTGTGCTATGCTGTTTAAAAGCAAAGTGTTAGTTTTTATTTGCCAACTGCTCAAATAATACATGTTCATAATAGAAAAGGTAGAAATACGAAAGTTTTAACACAAGATAGAAAAAGAAAGAGACACACTAACCTACCACCTGGGGATAACCATTTGTCAACATTCTCAACAACTTTCTTTCAGTCTTTTATTTATACTGGAAATATACTAGGCTTGTTGTGGGAAACCTGCCGGGTCAGGCCTTTGGGAAGGGTCGAGGCTGGTTGGGACAAAGATGTTGACATCTCAAAGACTTCCCTGGTGGTGCAGTGGTTAAGAATCTGCCTTGCAATTATCCTTAACCACTGGACCCCACATGCTGTCGAGCAACTAAGGCCACATGCAGCAACTACTGAGCCCTGGTGCCACAGCTAGAGAGTCTGCTGGCTACAGTGAAAGAAATGAAGATCCCCATGCTACAGCTGAGACCCAATGCAGTCAAATTAATTAATTAATTTTTTAAAAAGGTGCTGGCATCTCAGGGCAGCTTTGGTCCCTGAAATCCGCTGACCCCTGGCTTTGTCTCTGCCTTTCCAGATGGCTTGGTGGACTGCCTGGACCCTGACTGCTGCCTCCAGTCAGCCTGTCAGAACAGCCTGCTCTGCCGAGGGTCCCGGGACCCCCTAGACATCATTCAGCAGGGCCAGACAGACTCACCCACAGTGAAGTCCTTCTACGACCGCATCAAGCTCCTGGCCGGCAAAGACAGCACCCACATCATTCCTGGAGACAACCCCTTCAACAGCAGGTAGGCGCCCTTCTGTCCCTGCAAGTGACTGAGGTCACTGCTTCCCCTCCTGTCCGAACAGGAGGAAGTGCTCCTGGCTCTTCTGTGGGACTTGACCCCCTGCAGTGCAGAACTTGCTGGAGACCTGTTAACTGCCTGCTTTCTGCATCATTTTGAGGATCTATTATTTTATGATGTTATTGTTATTCTAAATCTCCTTGATTGTGACTTCTGTTTGATCATCACTGAAATATCTCATTCGTTAGAGTATTTTTTAATTTAGTTATTTTTCATTGGAAGGATAATTGCTTTACGGTATTGTATTGGTTTCTACCAAACATCGACATGAATCGACCATAGGCGTTTAAAGCAGTTGTAAACTCAGTAACATAACTTATCATCTGTGGCGTCTTAGAGTCAGGATGATGACAGTTGCTAGAATTTATTGAGCACCTATGATGAGCTAGAGACTTGATGTGTATAGATTGGCTCTCATCCTCATGGTCACCGCACCCCCACCGATTGTATCTGCTAATTGCTTACTTGCTGTTAGGCGTTATGCCTGGGCATTTCCCCTTCTCATTCCAAAATGGCGGTGGCAGAGTGGATTCTCTTGAATTTACATTTGCTCTCGGTTGCTAATTTGAGGCTTATGAGTATTCTGGGGCAAATTCTGGGTTTATTTTGTAGACAGCTTGGCCCCTCCTTTCCCACCAGGACAGATTAGAGCTGCACCCTGGAGAAGGAAGCAAGGAGACGAGTTGGCTTTGAGATGCCCACCCTCCTAGTCGGTGTCTTCTAGGCGCTGTTTCTGATGCTGAGGGTGGAAGGAAGGCAAGGAGTGGCAGTCTTGTCCTCTCCAGCCTGCCTGCACATCTCTGCTCTCACTCTGGGTCAGTCTGGATCCAGATAACGGTGGTGTCAGCAAATGTGACGATGGCGGGTGTGACCTTCTTCCGGGATGCCCCGTCCCATATTTGTGTTCCTTCTCAGGGAGAAATGAGAACTGGGAACCTCTAGAAACTTGTCCCCATCCCCTTATCCCCCTGACAGCCCTCATCATGCCATCTTTCTCTTAGTTTTCTTCCGCCTCACTTAGGTCTGGGCAGACCCTGAAGCAACTCAGGAAATATGCTGTTTAAGCAGGCTTCCAACTAGAGAAGGAAATAGCGAACTTTACATTTTAGAAGAGGCCATGAGTCTACAAGAGATTGTCTTGGAGCCTCCCTCATTAGACTTTGGGGAGGAGACATCACCACTCACAACTCAGACTCTGCTCCTCCCTGGGAGAGCCTGGGGAGAGTGGGAGTGGGGAGGTGGTGGGTAATGGTACAACCGATGAACTCTGCAGCCCCTTAGAGCTCCGTGGGAAGCTATGCAGCCCCATTCGTGGCAGCTCTCTGACTATGAGGGTTCTTAACAAGGTCACCTTGGGCCAGCACCTTTAGCCTCTCTCTGTTCTGGTTTCACTAAAAACAAAATAGAAGAGGAAAAAAAATAATCTCAGCCCTCGCCTGTTTCAACCCTGACATCTTCTGGCTGTGTCACATTAGGCAAGTGATTTAACCTCATAAATTTTATTTTGTTGATTGGTAAAATTAACTTAGTAAGTGTAGATTATACTACACACAGTAATATTATTTTAATATGAGTAACCCTCAAAAAATAAAAAATAAACCACATATCTTGGAACCAAAAAAATATTTTCTCTGCTTATTAATTCCTAGTTCTGGGGCAGAGACTGTGTTGGTATGTTTCTTTGTAATTATGGACATGATTCCCATTGCCAGGATGACAGGCCCTTGCCTCAGTCCATAAGCATTTCAAAGAGGTGTGCATGTGTGTGCACGCTAAGTTGTGTCTGACTCTTTGCGACCTTGTGGACCGTAGCCTTCCAGGCTCCTCTGTCCAGGGGATTTCCCAGGCAGGAATACTGGATTGGATTGCTTCCAGGGGATCTTTCCCACTCGCAGACCGAATGCAACCTCTGTTACAGCCCCTGCATTGGCAGACAGTTTCTTTACCACTAGCACCACCTGGGAAGTCCATGAGGTTTGCATACCATTTGATTATACTATAAATGCATCTTTCAAAGGCTCATACTCTGTTTCAATCAGCTTCCTATTAACGTTTTATTTCTCCCCTAAATCCTTTAATTTCCTCGTATTCTTTTCATACTCTTTCTTCACTTAAGCCTTAAAAGTCAGTCTTATCCTCCTCACCAGTAGTTACCACTCCCAGAAGGCATCCTGAGTTAGAGCCAAGAAATCGAGGAGCAGGCAGGGACTCCAGTATTTTAGGTAGACTATATCCGCCCCAGAGATCTGGGCAAAAGAAACTTACTTTAGAGAAAGCTTCTCTGAAGCTTCGAAGGCAGCAATCAATAGCACCACCCAAATGAGCCCACACTCCAGCATGTCAGCTTGGATCCATAATTCAGAAATGCAAAATGTTACTCCAAGACATAGGTTGAAGTTCACTAAGCATGTGAATTTCAGTGCATTATCCTCTGACAAATAATGAAGGACAAAGCTAGGAGTAAAAAAGAACTTAATTCAAGACTTCTAAGAAGGCGTTTCCCCTAGATAATGGCATACAAAAATAACTAAAATGCCTTGACTCCACCACTATAATTTATAGAGCAGATCTCACTATCTAGATAATGTGATAATTGTTACACATCAATAATCATAAATAGAAATGAACTGATAGCATGTCTTAGCTGAATCTTTGCTGCGAATTGACTGCCTAGAGATGTAGGAAGCCAGCAGCAATGAAGAATTAGAAAAATAGAGGGTAGAAATCATAGGCAACCCAGCTCCCTTTATTCCTGTGGCACACTGCAAAGTCTTATGCTGCAGGAGTGATTTAAAGAAATAACGGTTGTATTAAAAAGGAGGGGGGAAATAACTCCACTGTGGGATACATTCCCAATTTTGTTTTCTCGTCACAAGCAGCTTGTACCTTGTGGTCATCAACACACATCATTGATTTTAAAATAGTGTCTAGGAAGGCCTGAAAGAAATCTTAGTCTGAGCTAAGATAAGGAAAGGGAATTGAACAAAAGAATTATTTTCATAAATTAGTTTTCCACTTTCAAAAGACTCTAGCATTTGGTTAGAACCAGCTAAAAATGGAATTCATTTGTTAGGCAGCCAGTCGCAGACAATTAGAGCTGTCAGCAGAACAGTCTAAAGCCTCCTGAGATCATCAAAGGGTCAGAGTGGAACAGCTGGGGGGATTGCTAATATAAAGGGAGGTGCTTGGAGAGAACATCCCTCCAGTTTTTTGGTCACTTGGGATTGCAGAAGTCAGTGCTTTCCAAAAATTGAGCAGACTTGGACAAGATTCTGGCACAGAACAGGTCAGCTTTATTACCTAGTCTAGAAATTGGGAGCGTGTCCAGGAATCTGGATGCCTGAGAACCTCTCTGCCTTTGCCAAATGGCCCAGTGGCTTGAGGGCCAACAATACAGCTGCGGACATGCCTGGTAGGCTGGAGCCTCAGTGCAGAAGTGGAACTTCTCATTCGCCCATTTCTCTATGAACTCAGGAGAATTCAGGCGAAGGGAGGCATGTGCATTCTCTCTCCATGGATTTTGAGTAGACTATTGTAGCATGTCCTTTGCTTTATGGGATTTCTCTGAAGGAGCTGGTTGAATGCTGGCATCCTTGGGAACATTCTAGTCACTATGATCTGGATAGAGGAGAGGTTTCTGCCACAGAGGCCAAAAGTTGAGAGGGATTTCAACCATTTCCCCCTTCTCCTGCCCCAAATCAGGGTAGCAGGAATTTGATGTAAGAAAAATATATAGTTACATGGAATCCAGTATCCAAGATAGTTCTGCTGGAGAAAATATCTCTCAAATTCTCTTTTCCTCAGGCTGTCATGGGTTTTGAGAAATTTTATTTTTAAAGGGCAACTGAAAAAAAACGAAACAACAACAAAAAAAACAACAATGTATGTATATGCCCTGGCCTTACTAGAAACCTCTGTGTGCTTCCCTTCCTCCCCATTCCCCACTCCCACTGTCATCCCAGCCTGGAGGGAAGAAGTAACATTGCCTTCCTCCAAAGCCAAAAAAAGGAAATGGCGTAGGCAGATGGGGAAGCTCTCACCCGAGGATAATACTCTCTGTGCCAGGCTAAGGCACAAACATGAGTGATGTGGGGCAGCCTGGAGCTCCGGCCAAGAAAGCCAAGTGATGTCAAGAAGCGGAGTGAGGCCAAGGGCAGAGGGACTGTGCCCAGGGGACCCCATTGCCCAGGAGAATGACTGAGGACGCTGCCCACGGACCTCACCCCAGACTGCTCCTCAGGGAAAGCCAGCACGGAGGCACCCCTCTTGCCCACAGCTCCCTCTGATCGTGTGAAGCCAGCAGTTCACATTTGAAAGTCTTCTCCTTGCCCTAGAGACCAGATGAGGATGGAGGGAAGTGGGGAGCTTGGGCAGAGGAGAAGGGGAACTTGTCGGCGATCCCCACCGCCTGTCCCCTTGTTCTCCTGAGTATGGCTCAAAAGCTTGTGTTTCTCTTTCTCTCAGTTTGGTTTCTCTCATCCGAGGCCAAGTAGTAACTACAGATGGGACTCCCCTGATTGGTGTGAACGTGTCTTTTGTCAAGTATCCAAAATACGGCTACACCATCACCCGCCAAGATGGCACGTAAGTAGCTTTGTGGGGCTCCACTTACTTAGTATTGAGGCTGCCAAGAGACAGATGGCGCAGTGGGCTTGGAAGCACATGCCTCCCCCTTGCAGACTGGGGGGAGACCCACCAGGCCAGATCTTGAGGGAGAATCCCCCCGCCCAGATAAATATTTTTTGGTATGATCTCAAAAACGGAAGGTGACTAGAGTAGCCAGCCTCTCCAGGGCTGCTGACACCCGTGCTTTTTCCATGGCACGTAAAGGCTCTTCACTCTGTGTGTGTGCGTGGGTGTATGTTGGGGACAAGGTTCAGGGTGGCAGAGTCTAGAAGGAAAGGAAAGTAGCCCTTGGAACCTCACTCCTATTTTCTTTTAAATCAAAGGCCATGCAGGGTGACAGGGATCCACAGGCCACAGTGTCCTGTGGCGAACCCCTTCTGTGTTCATCTGTGACTTTAGGAGCGGTGGTGTGTTCGCTTCTGTTTTGAGGGGGTGGGCTGTAATCAGGGAAGTCTAATTAAATACATTTAGCCTTCACCCTGCTGTGTGAAGCCTTCTGATTGGAAACCCGCACCCGTGCAGCCCCCACCAAGATGAAAGCGCAGTCATTTCCTTAATCTGTTGGGCATGGAATTGCAATTTAGAGAAAAAGATAAAAAGAAGAGAAGACATCTATAGGAAGGGGAAAACATGCACCCACCCTGGCCTTAAAACACACAAAGACACACACACACACCACACACTACTGTATTCTATTTCAAATGAAAGAGGAGGCTGTAGCTGTAAATCTGATGCAACACTTTTTCTATAAAACTGGAGTCTGGAAAATCATAAACGAATCATGTACTCTGATTCTTATCTTTTCTCTGGTGATTAATCTGGTCTTTTTTTTTTTTCTAATGTCCTAAAATAGCCTTGTGGGTAGTTTCAAAAATGACCAGCCCACAGTAGCCCTATCCTCCTATTTCCATTTCTGAGACTCAAAGAAGGCATCTCCTGATTCACATCAAATTCTTAATATTCACCAGGTTTCTGGTGTCTTAGATCTTATGCTCCTGCAGCCAAATCTCATTATTTGAATGCACTAGGACCGTGAAGGTGTAGTGTACAAGGCGACCTGGTTACTTGATCATTCTCACAAGCCAGTGTTCTAGTCCTGTGATAACACCAGAGGAGGTATCTGAGTCCTTGGTCTGCTGTCTCTCCCACCTCACACTGCCCCATCCTTCCTAGCTGCTTCCAGACTAATTATCACCTAAATCCACTTCCCAGATCATGTATCCAACCTCCCAGATTGGTGATTCGTCAGCTTGTCCAGGTAGCAGAGCCTGGAAGTCACAGGATGTGTTTGGAAATGCTCCAAGGAATCCCACAATCTGTTGTATGTATAGTGCCGTGCGCCACAGACGTGGGTGGTTCGACTCTATCGTCCCAAGGAGGAACGACGTCTCTTCAAAACATTTCACTCTCCTGCACTCTAAATAAATAAACTGTCCCCAGCAGCGTGCATGCCCTAGAATAAAAATGTAAACAAATTAACAGAATAAACTCTTCCACCATGATATTCACCTTAATACTCATATGCTCCCTATTCACTCATTTTATGTCTATTGAGAAACACCAAAACTGTTACCAAAATGGAATGAAGTCAGAGAGTCTGTATATTTTCATTGAGTTTTTAAAAATTTTTATTGGAGTATAGTTGATTTACAATATTGTGTGAGTTTCAGGGGTACAGCAAAGAGAATCAGTTATACATACACATATATTTCCCCTTTTTTTTTCCATTGGGTTTTTACTGTATTCTAGGAACTCTCTGCTAGGTGCTGGGGATTCTGAAGTGTGTGGAAGAGAGCAGCACTGCCTGTAGGGAGTTGAGATCCTGGTGGAAGAGTCAGAAGTCAAATTGAGAGACTTCTCTCCATTGACTTTCTTTTCCTTTAACTGCGGAAGTACTACCTCTATTTTACTTCACTAGTAATAGATTTCCATCTAGCCTGAAAGAACAAGCAGGAATATAGTTTAAGAACAGTTGTCAAAAATATAGGAAACAGTAAGAACCATTTCATTCCAAATGCGAAATTAAGTTTGTATGCTGGAAAAATATATCAGAAACAAGGCAACATGGTTGAAGTAGGTTAAAAAGTCGAAACTTCTTAACCAACAAAGACCTACCGTATAGCACGTGGAACTCTGCTTACTGTTATGTGGCAGCCTAGATGGGAGGGAAATTTAGGGTGGATTGGATGCGTGTATGTGTATGGCTGAATCCCTTCATCGTATACCTGAAACTGTCACAACATTGTTAATCAGCTATATTCCAATATAAAATAAAAATTTTGTAAACAGTACAGACTTCTAATAATAAAGTCCTGGGATGTATGTTCAATGTGGTAACTGTAGTTAATGATACCACATTGTATAGTTGAAAGTTGCTAAGACGTATCTTAAAATTTTCAGCACAGGAAAAAAAGAAATTGTAACTGAGCGTGGTGATGAATGGATTTATGGTGGTGAACATTTCACAACATATACAAATATGGAATTATTATGTTGTAGACCTGAAACTAATATCGTGTTATATGTCAATGGTATCTCAAAAAAAGTTAAAGTTTCTATGAAACAAAAAAAAAGAAGTCAGAAACAGCACAGGTTGATGAAAAGAAAGCTTTCCTGAGCCTAGGATCAAAGTTATTGTAACTCCACTAAGCAGTGAAGACTCCTATTAGCCTAGCACAAAGCTAAATGCTTTATACCAGTGGTGAGGGAGCATTTTCTGTAAAGGGCCAGATTGTATCTATTTTAGGCTGAGATGCCATATGGTTCCTGTTATAACTACTCAGCTCTGCCACTGTACCCCATAAATGGCTGGAGAGAATAAGTCAATGAATGGGCATGGCTGGGATTCCCACAAAACTTTTTACCAAAACAGGTGGTGGGCCGGCTTTAGCTCACGGGTCTAGTCCGCTGACGTCTGCTCTGAATTCATGATGATATTTCATCCTCTCAGCCACACTGTGAAGTCGGTGTAACTATTCCCATTTCACAGATGAAGAGATTGCGGCAACTTGCCCACAGTCACACAACTAGTAAGTGGTAGAGTTTGGGCTCCCACCCAGCCCATCTGCTGACAAAGCCCACTGTCTCCTGCCTGCTCTGCCCCTTCAGCCCCTCTCAATGAGCCCATGTGCACCTCTCCAGGTTCGACCTGATCGCCAATGGTGGTGCCTCCTTGACGCTGCACTTTGAGAGGGCCCCGTTCATGAGCCAGGAGCGCACCGTCTGGCTGCCGTGGAATAGCTTTTACGCCATGGACACTCTGGTGATGAAGACAGAGGAGAACTCCATCCCCAGCTGTGACCTCAGTGGCTTTGTCCGGCCGGATCCGATCATCATTTCCTCCCCACTGTCCACCTTCTTCAGTGCCGCCCCGGGACAGAATCCCATTGTGCCCGAGACCCAGGTAGGAGCTCTGAGTCCCAGGGTGGGACTCTCGATCGGGCCCTGACCCAAACCTACTGGCCAACTTCCTCCCACCATCTCTCTCTCCTGGGGTAAGCCAGAAACTACTATTAAAGGGGAGGGACAAAAAGTGAGGACACAGTATAATTTATTGTCGCTGGAGAGAAAACTGAATCTCTCCTGGACATTCCAGATGTTTCCAGATAGTTGTTCAAGACTTTGGCAGTCACTGGAGCTTTTAATAGAATAAAAACGATACACATATGTGCACGCCACCTGCAAATTGCTTTTTATTCCTGTTAGTCACAGAGATACATGATAAGAGGCGTTTTAATGATCTACATCAGTGTTACGACAGAGGGCATATTACATTATTGCTTCCCTGTTGCTTTATACCAATTGTCAGTGGAAGTTGCAGGTTCATATAATTACAGCCTCTTGTGGTCTCCTTGCATGCAACTAGCAATAAAGCCTGCTGTTCTTATTTACATCTTTTGCCAACAGTGTGGTTTTAAAAAGAAACACAACAGTGACCAAGAATAATTATTAATCCAAAAATCATAACCTCAGCCCCTTCGCTCCATCGTGCAGGATAAAGTTGTGGCTGTTGGTTTTTTTCTCTCTCCTCAGCCATGGGAAGGGGTTCTTACACCCCACCCCTGTAAGGTGGGATGCTTTGGTGAGGATGATAGCAGACAGGTAGCCGTGGGTTGCAAGCAGCCTAGCTTCTGGGGTGTGTTTCATGTACTGTTTCTACCTGTGTTTCCTCTCCTCCAGGTCCTTCATGAAGAAATTGAGCTCCCTGGTTCCACTGTGAAGCTGCGCTACCTGAGCTCCAGGACCGCAGGCTACAAGTCACTGCTGAAGATCACCATGACCCAATCCACGGTGCCCCTGAACCTCATCAAGGTTCATCTCATGGTTGCTGTAGAGGGGCACCTCTTCCAGAAGTCATTCCAGGCCTCTCCCAACCTGGCCTACACCTTCATCTGGGACAAGACAGATGCCTACGGCCAAAGGGTCTATGGACTCTCTGATGCTGTTGGTACGTTTCAGTTTCAATCCCTTATTGATTCTTAGATTTAGGCCTGCATTAAATTGACAAGTATTTGTTGAATTCCTAGTATGTGCCTAGCACTATTCCAGTAGTTAAGAGTGCAATGGTCTATCTTCCATGGACCTTCTATTCTAGTGGGTATCGAGATGATAAACATAGACTGGCAAGAAAATTTGTCAAGTAGTGAAACTGCTTGAAATTTTATTTATTTATTTTATTTATGAAAATAAAAATAAGTGATGTATACTGGGAAGGAGGGGCAACCATGAGTGGGTATTCATGGGAAGTTCCTCAGCAGGTGACATTTAAACAGAGACTAGAAGGTAAAGGAACCCTGTGACAAAGAGAAGAGCTGTTTTTGAAAGACGAAAATAGGCCAGCGTGGCTGGAATGTGGTGGACAGGGAGACTGTGTGAGATGGGGAGAGAACCGGGCCGGGGCTGGATCGTGTTCCAGAGTGGCACAGAACACATCTTGGGGACCAGAGGATGGAGTGAGAGGGTGTCTGAAAGCCACACGCTCTGTTCCAGGCTTCGCCTCTGAAGGAATCATGTGACTTCCTACTTAAGAAACACCACTGTGAGAGAAGGGTCCTACAATTATCAGTCTTTGAAGAACTGTGAACTGTGGAGTCATATCAACCCCCGCAGTATATGTTCTTACTTGTAGAAAGCTGTCTGGGAATTAATTAAAATCCAGAATCCTATATATTCTTCACTAATAGGCTTGTGGTTTTCAAGAACTGCAGTGAGTTTACCAAAGTAAGAAACCAGCAAACTCAAAAATGTTCACTGTAACTGGCCTCCAGTGTTTATCAGACACTCCCTTTGTGCAGAGCTTTGTGCTGAATCTTTTTTGTCGTGGGTGACCTCTCACTGGCACTGTCAAGAAGGCACTCTCATAATCCCCAGTATCTAGATGGGACAGGAGGGCAGGGTAAGCAAGCTACCTAAAGACACACACCAGGCAGGTTACACATGCTCAGAATATGGTCCTGTGGTCTGCTTTATCAGTGAGTGGCTGGGTTCAGTTCAGTCGCTCATTCATGTCTGACTGTTTGTGACCCCATGGACTGCAGCACGCTGGGCTTCCCTGTCCATCACCAACTCCGGGAGCCTATTCAAACACATGAACCTCGGCAATGCCATCCAACCATGTCATCTTCTGTCGTCCCCTTCTCCTCCCACCTTCAATCTTTCCCACCATTAGGGTTTTTTCAAATGAGTTGATTCTTCACATTAGGTGGCCAAAGTACTGGAGTTTCAACTTCAGCATCAGTCCTTCCAATGAATATTCAGGACTGATTTCCTTTAGGATGGACTGGTTGGATCTCCTTGCAGTCCAAGGGACTCTCAAGAGTCTTCTCCAACACCACAGTTCAAAAGCATCAATTCTTTAGCACTCAGCTTTCTTTATAGTCCAACTCTCACATCCATACATGACTACTGGAAAAACCATAGCTTTAACTAGACGGACT
Organism: Neotragus pygmaeus; assembly: GCA_006410875.1. Classification (NCBI taxonomy): domain Eukaryota; kingdom Metazoa; phylum Chordata; class Mammalia; order Artiodactyla; family Bovidae; genus Neotragus; species Neotragus pygmaeus. Next base: position 323,383 of record SJYV01032113.1, on the reverse strand, counting down.
TTGCTGGCAAAGTAATGTTTCTGCTTTTTAATATGCTGTCTAACTTGGTCATAGCTTTTCTTCCAAGGAGCAAAGGCCTTTTAATTTCATGGCTGCAGTCACCTTCTGCAGTGATTTTGGAGCCCAAGAAAATTAAGTCTCTCACTGTTTCCTTTGTTTCCCCACCTATTTGCCATGAAGTGGATGGGACTGGATGCTATGATCTTAGTTTTCTGAATGTTGAGTTTTAAGCCAACTTTTTCACTCTCATCAAGAGGCTCTTTAGTTCTTTGCTTTCTGCCGTAAGGGTGGTGTCATCGACATATCTGAGGTTATTGATATTTCTCCTGGCAATCTTGATTCCAGCTTGTGCTTCTTCTAGCCCAGAATTTCTCATGATGTACTCTGCATATAAGTTAAAATAGCGTGATGACAATATACAGCCTTGACGTACTCCTTTCCTGATTTGGAACCAGTCTGTTGTTCCATGTCCAGTTCTAACTGTTGCTTCTTGACCTGCATACAGATTTCTCAGGAGGCAGGTCAGGCAGGTCTGGTATTCCCATCTCTTGAAGAATTTTCCAGTTTATTGTGATCCACGCAGTCAAAAGCTTTGGTGTAGTCAATAAAGCAGAAGTAGATGTTTTTCTGAACTCTCTTGCTCTTTTGGTGATCCAGCAGATGTTGGCAATTTGATCTCTGGTTCCTCTGCCTTTTCAAAATCCATCTTGAACATCTGGGAGTTCACAGTTCACATACTGTTGAAGCCTGGGATGGAGAATTTTGAGCATTACTTTGCCTGTGTGTGAGTTGAGTACAATTGCGTGGTAGGTTGAGCATTCTTTGGCCTTGCCTTCCTTTAGTATTGGAATGAAAACTGACCTTTTCCAGTCCTGTGGCCACTGCTGAGTTTTCCAAATTTGCTGGCATATGGAGTGCAGCACTTTCACAGCATCATCTTTTAGGATTTGAAACAGCTCAACTGGAATGCCATCACCTCCACTAGCTTCGTTTGTAGTGATGCTTCCTAAGGCCCACTTGACTTCACATTCCAAGATGTCTGGCTCTAGGTGAGTGATCACACCATCATGGTTATCTGGATTATGAAGATCCTTTTTGTACAGTTCTTCTGTGTATTCTTGCCACCTCTTCTTAATATCTTCTGCTTCTGTTAGGTCCATACCATTTCTGTCCCTTATCAAGCCCATCTTTGCATGAAATGTTCCCTTGGTATCTCTAATTTTCTTGAAGAGATCTCTGGTCTTTCCCACTCTGTTGTTTTTTTCTATTTCTTTGCATTGTTCATGGAAGAAGGCTTTCTTATCTTCCCTTGCTATTCTTCGGAACAGTAATAAGTTATTGGAGTAACCAGTGCATTTATTGTCAACAGTATGTCAGGCTTTAGCCAATATCAAAATGACAGCTAACATCAAAAAATAGACTGAATACTTTAACACACCCCATGTACTCTGATTTCTACCATTATCAACACATCTCATTGACTCTTGTTTCTTCTTTACCTTCAACTACTCCTCTGCCTCCTGTATTTTTCTGAAGCAAGTCCCAGACATCACATCATTTCATTCATAATATATCAGAATGTATCTCTAAAAAGCACTTTGAAAATAGAACAACATCATCATTACAACAAGGAAACAGAAGAATTTCTTTATATCAAACAGCCAATCATCATTCAATATTTCAATTGCCTTATGAATATCTGAAAGAGAAGGCAATGGTACCCCACTCCAGAACTCTTGCCTGGAAAATCCCATGGACAGAGGAGCGTGGTGGGCTGCAGTCCATGGGGTCGCTAGAAGTCGGACACGACTGTGCGACTTCACTTTCACTTTTCACTTTCCTGCATTGGAGAAGGAAATGGCAACCCACTCCAGTGTTCTTGCCTGGAGAATCCCAGGGACGAGGGAGCCTGGTGGGCTGCCATCTCTGGGGTCGCACAGAGTCAGACACAACTGAAGCGACTTAGCAGCAGCAGCAGCATGAATATCTGAAAATAGAAGTACTTCATTTGCTTGAATCAGAATCCACATAAGATCCACCTTTTGTAACTGGTTGATTTCTTCTTTTTGTTATATATGCTTCAGATATATAGCATTATTACTTGCCTTCCGTACACACTACAAAGTGATCACCACTACAAATCTTGTTACCACCTGTCACCATACCATTGATCTGCTTCACCCATTTGACCCATCCTCATCTCCCTTCCCCTCTGGGAACCACTAGTCTGACCTCAGTATCTTTGCCTTTTTTTTTTTTTTTTGCTTTATTTTGTTTGTTCATTTATTTTACATTCCACATATGAGTGAAACCATTCAGAATGCTGTCTTTCTCTTTCTGATTTGTTTCACTTAGCATGATACCTTCAACGTCCATCCATGTTGTCACAGATGGCAGGATTTCATTCTTTTTATGGCCAAGTAGTATTTCCACTATCTATATGTACCACAAGTGATTTATTCACTTATCCACCAGTGGGCACTCAGGTTGTTTCTGTATCTTAGCTATTATTGTAAATACTGCAGTAAATATAGAGGTGCATATATCTTTTGGAATTAATGTCTTAGTGTTCCCTGGATAAATACCAAGAAGGGAATAGCTGAGTTCTCTTAAAAGATTTAAATCAATGGTTTTCCCTTTCATCTCTGTATTTTTTTCTCAGTTTTAGAGATAATTGACATACATTACTATGTAAGACATATAGGATGATAATTTGATTTACTTATAGTGTGAAATGATTAGCACAGTAGATTCAGCTAACATTTATCTTCTCATAAAGATACAGCAGAAAAGGGGAAATTTTTTCTTTTTATCATGAGAACTCATAGGATTTGCTTTCTCAACCACTTTCCTGTGTATCATACTGCAGTGTTAACAACAGTCATCATGTTATACATTATATTCCTGGTACTTTTTTGCTTTCTTTCTAGTACTTATTCATCTGATATCTGGAAATGTGTACCTTTTTACCACCTTCATCCAGTTTCCCCTTTCCCCACTCTCTGCCTCTGGGAACCTCTAGTCTGATCTTTCTCTGTTAGTTTGTTTCATTTCGTTTTTAGGTTCCACATTTAAGTGAGATCATGCAGTGTCTTTCCCTGTCTGACTTATTTCTCTTAGCATAATGCCGTCACGTTCCATCCGCGTTATTGCAAATAGTAGGATTTCCGGTTCTTTATGACTCAGTAATATTGTGTATGTACACATGTACTACATTTTGTGTGCGTGTGTGTATGTGTGTGTATACACTGCCATTTCTTTATTCATTCATCCATCATTGGACACTCTGATTGTTTCCAATATGAAAAGGATTGCTGTATATTCTTCATAAAGTGTTTAGAGAAATTCACCAGTGAGACCATCTGGTCCTAAGCCTCTCTTCATGGGGAGATTTTTGATTACTGATTCAATCTCTTTACTAGTAATTGGTTGTTCAGACTTTCTATTTCTTCCTGATGCAGTCTTGATAAGTTATGCCTTTAAGAATTTTTCCATTTCTTCCAGATTGTTCAGTTTATTGGTGTGTCATTATTCAGAAGAGCTTCTTATGATCCTTTGTATTACTGTAGTATAAATTATAATGTGTCCTTCATTTTTAATTTTGTTGATTTGAGTCCTTTCTCTTTTTTCCATAGTTAGTCTTTTTAAAGATTTCTCAGTTTTGTTTATCTCTTCAAAGAACTGACTCTTGGTTTGGTTCATCTTTTCTATTGTTTTTTTGCTTTCTATTTTATTCCTCTATACACTAGTCTTTATTTGTTCCTTTATTCTGCTAACTTTGGACTCAGTTTGTTCTTTTTCTAATTCCTTAAGACATAGAGTTAGGTTGTTTATTTGGGATCCTTCTTAATGTAGGTGTTTACTGCTGTGAACTTTCCTCTTAGTACTACTTTTAATGCATCCTGGAAGTTCTGGTATTTGTGTTTCCATTTTAATCTGTCTCTATTTATTTCCCCTTTAATTTCTTCTTTGATCTGTTGGTTATTCAGGAGAGCATTTTTTAATTTCCATGTATTTTTTAATTTTCCAGTTTTCTTGTTATTGATTTCTAGGTTCATGCCACTGTGGTTAGAGAAGATACTTGGTATGATTTTAATCTTCCTGAATTTGCTAAGACTTGTTTTGTGGCCTAACATGTGACCTAAAATGTTCCTTGTACCATTGAGAACAATCTGTATTCTGGTGGTGTTGGGTAGAATGTTCTATGTGTGATAGGTCCATTTGGTCTATCAGTTCAGTTCAGTTCAGTCGCTCAGTCGTGTCCGACTCTTTGCGACCCCATGAATCGCAGCATGCAAGCCCTCACTGTCCATCACCATCTCCCGGAATTCACTCAAACTCACGTCCATCGAGTCAGTGATGCCATCTAGCCATCTCATCCTCTGTCATCCCCTTCTCTTCCTGCCCCCAATCCCTCCCAGCATCAGAGTCTTTTCCAGTGAGTCAACTCTTCACATGAGGTGGCCAAAGTATTGGAGTTGCAGCTTCAGTATCATTCCTATAGTGTTGTTCAAATCATCTGTCCCCTTTATGATTTTCTATCTGGGTGATCTATCCATTTTTGAGAATGAGATATTAAATCCATAATTTTACTGTATTATTTCTCCTTTTAGCTTCATTAGTTGTGCTTTATATGTTTAGATACTGCAATGTTGGGTGAATAAATATTTATAATTGTTATATCTTCTCAATGTATTGACTGCTTTGCAATTGTATAATGATCATCTTTGTCTCTTTTGAACATTTTTAGTTTAAAATCTATTTCATCTGATACAAATATAGCTACCCTTGCTTGAGACAGGGTAGGGCGGTTTACCACTTGCTTGAAAGCTTGAAATGTATTTTTCCATCCCTTCATTCTCAGTCTATATAGGTCCTTAAGCCTATGCTGCTGCTGCTAAGTTGCTTCAGTCGTGTCCAATTCTGTGCGACCCCATAGATGGCAGCCCACCAGGCTCCCCCATCCCTGGGATTCTCCAGGCAAGAACACTGGAGTGGGTTGCCATTTCCTTCTCCAATACGGGAAAGTGAAAAGTGAAAGTGAAGTTGCTCAGTCATGTCCGACTCCCAGCGACCCCATGGACTGCAGCCTACCAGGCTCCTCTGTCCATGGGATTTGCCAGGCAAGAGTTCTGGAGTGGGGTGCCATCGCCTTCTCCGGTAAATAATGCTACAGTGTAGTGTTTTTGTTTTCTCCAGGTGAATACCGAAAAGTGGAGTTGCTGGGTCACATGGTAGTTCTATGTTGATTTTTTGAGAAGCCCCATACTGTTCTCCATGGCTGTACCAGCTTACATCGGTACCAGCAGTGCACAGGGTTCCTCTTCTCCACACCCTCGCCAGCATTTGTCATTTGTATTCTCTTTGATGATAGCCATTCTGATAGATGTGAGGTAATATCACATTGTGGGTTTGATTTGCACTTCCCTGGAAATTAGTGATACTAAGAATCTTTTCATGTAGTGTTGGCCTTATGTATGTCTTCTGATAGATGTCCATTAAGTTCCTTTGCCTGTTTTTTTAATTGGATTTTTTGGCTTTTGGTTTCAAGAGGTGCAAGTTCTTTATGTACTTTGGACACTAACCTCTTATCAGATATATGATTTACAAATATTTTCTCTTTTCATTTTGTGGATGGTTTCCTTTGCTGTGCAGAAGCTTTTTAGTTTGATGTAGTCCTACTTGCTCTTTTTCGCTTTTGTTGTCTTTGCTTTGTCTGTCAAATTCAAAGGATCATTGCCATGACTGATGTTAAGGAGCTTACTGCCTGTGTTTTCTTCTAGGAGCTTTATGGGTTTGGGGCCTTTTAATCCATTTGAGTTAATTTTTATGAATAGTATACAGCAGTACAGTTTCTTTTTTTTTCCTGCATGTGACTATCCAACTTTCCCAGCCCACTTGTTGAAGAGAGTATCCTTTGCCCACTGAAATATTCTTGGCTCCTTCATCATAAATTAGTTGACTGTGTATGCTTAGGTTTATTTCTAGACTCTATATTCTACTTGACTGATTTTTGTGTCTCTTTTTATGCCAACACCATGCTGTTTTGATAAATATAGCTTTATAATATAGTTTGAAATCTGGGCATGTGGTACCTCCAGCTTTGTTCTTCTTTTCAAGATTGCTTTGACTGTTCAGGGTTTTGTGGTTCCATGCATATTTTAAGAATGTTTGTTCTTTTTCTGTGAAAAATACCATTGGAATACTGATTGGGATTGCATTGAATCTGTACTTTTCTTTGGGTTGTATGGACATTTTAGAATATGAATTCTTCTAATCCATGAGCATGGAGTATCTCTCTATTTATTTGTGTCTTCTCTAGTCTCTTCAATTTATTTGTATCTTCTCTAGTCTCTTTCATCAATTTCTTGGAGTTTTCAGTGTACAGGTCTTCTGCCTCCTTAGTTAAATTTATTTCTAGGTATTTTATTCTTTTTTTTTTTTTTTTTTTAAGAAAGATGGTGCTCTCATCTTCTGTCAAGAGGTGACTAATGTCAGCTTGTCTATTTTTTTATGCTTTCTGCAGCATGGATGCTCATTACCTAGATTCATTAGGTCATTAGGGATTACAAAATGATATTCTAATCATGTCATTGCTTCTTTATTATTTACTAGCTAGAATACTTTTCTATAGAGATACTTTCTCATTAACTACTTTGTTATTTGAAGTACAGTTTAAATAAGATAAATACTTGATTCTTTCCCTTTGTTTACCAGTTTTCAACATTGTAAGTTGGCTCTCTAATATCCCCTACCGGTGGCAAATCCATTTTTTAAATGCCATTATAAACTCACAGGATGAAATACTTCTTAATATATCCTTTGAAGTTGTCTTTCCTAATAGTCAGATTGTCTCATCTTTGGTCAGTAGAAGCTTCTTCAAGCTGATTCCCAAATTCTTTTGCCATTGCCCTAGTAGATGTGATTTCCTTCCTATCTGGTCTGATAAAATGGCCTGGGCTTCTATTGTTCATTTCTTGTCCCAGCCATATCTTCAAGGAGCCCTGATTCCTTTTAATGAGAAATAATATTTCAAGGCCACAGACCATGCACTAGCAATTCTCTTTGCTACTGAGTTGGTCATTGTTTCTTAGAATTTTCAGAGGACAAGCCAGGAAATACATGGAGCTTTTTTTTAAAAGATAAAATGTATCTTTCGTTCATCTCGACACTCCTATATCTCAGGATTTAAAAGAAGCGGAGGAGAATCCCCTAAGGAGACACACATAGTTAAGAATTTAATGTAGTAGGAACAGCAATAATAACAATGCCTCATATTTCTGAAGCAGCGCTCCAATTAAAAATGTATGGCATCTCGGCGTTTTGTCTCATCTATCCTCACGACATCTCTCAGCAATTGAAGCTTCACTTGCTCTGTTTTACACATGGGGGAGATGGAACCACGAGGCAGTGTGAGCTGTAACAGAATTGAGACTCAAGTCCTTCATCTCCCACCCCTCTCTCCTATTTGTCCATGTGGCAAGTGCAGGATTTTTATAGTTTTTGGATTCTGTTCCCCACTGCATTGCCACATAATTGGCAGGCTGTGTCCCCGTGCCTGCCTCACTTGGAACCCTCTGGAATCCTGAGTGAATGTACAAAGTGCCTTAACTAACACAAGCTGTTGCCTCCAAAATCTCCTTATAAATGAGCCTCAAAGCTTCCATAGGTCTTTCTCCCAGTGAGTGGAAATAAATAACGCAGAATATAGAGAACGCATGCCGTGAGCAGCAGGCTGAGGGAAGCGGTCTCCTGTCCATCTCTAAAGGAGCGTTGTATTCAGTTTTTAAATGATTCATCTCTTCCCTCTCCATCACTGGGGTCATTTTTGAAAAGCCAGCTGTTCATTGGAAAGGTCTTTCCATCCCCACAGACTACTACTGTGTAAAGTTTCAAGGTTGAGTTCAGCTTGAAATTTGAATTTAATATTGTACGGAATCACAAGGAGAAAAGCAATCAGCCTGCCTCCTTGAGTGAATTTTTTTGAACTGAATCTGTATTACCATGAGCACAAGTTTCTTATTCCTGCTGGAGGGCTCTGGAGTAATCAAGTAAACTCTCTCATCTCCCGCTCTGCCCCACCCGTTTGTATCTTTCAGTGTCCGTCGGCTTTGAATACGAGACCTGCCCCAGTCTCATCCTATGGGAGAAAAGGACAGCCCTCCTTCAGGGATTTGAGCTGGACCCTTCCAACCTCGGTGGCTGGTCCCTGGACAAACACCATATCCTCAACGTTAAAAGTGGTATGTGGGAGACCTCCCTGGTGATCCGATGGTTAAGACTTCACCTTCCAATGCAAACTCAGTTCCCTGGTCAGGGAACTAAGATCCAACATGCCTTGGTGCCAAAAAAAAAAAAAAAGAGAGAGAGAGAGACATAAAACAGAAGCAATGTTATAACAAATTCAATAGACTTTAAAAATGGCCTACATCCAAAAAAAAAAAAGTGGTTTGTGAGCACATCTCCTTTTCCTGAATACAACCTAGTCTTGCCTCTGGAACCTTCTCTCCAGCCTTGACATTGAAGCGAAAGCACCATCCCCTTCTTGCATCTATTTTTCATCAAGTGCCCAAAATACTCATAGGTTTTTCCACCTTCTCCTTTGAAATGTCAAGCACCGTGAAGCTGGTTTTCCCAGACCATGCATCTTAGTGTCCCTCACGATTCTTCTTCAATCATCTCTGCAGATGTTTTCTTACCCCGACCGTGGCCTCGGGGCTTACCCATCCTGTGGCAGTGCTGTGAGCTTTGGGAGGAAATTGGGGACCTCCCCACAGTTGACGTTTCCTACTGTTTCTCTTCCCTCTGTTTCACCCGTCCTCAGTAAGCTGATAGACATGTCCACCCCGGAGGGCTGCAATAACCATCCCAATTTACTGCCCCCCCACCCCACCCAGGAATCCTGCACAAGGGCACTGGGGAGAACCAGTTTCTGACGCAGCAGCCCGCCATCATCACCAGCATCATGGGCAACGGCCGCCGCCGGAGCATCTCCTGTCCCAGCTGCAACGGCCTTGCTGAAGGCAACAAGCTGCTCGCCCCAGTCGCCCTGGCTGTTGGAGTCGACGGGAGCCTCTTCGTTGGCGACTTCAATTATATCCGACGCATCTTTCCCTCTCGAAACGTGACCAGCATCTTGGAGTTACGGTAAGTGACAGCACAGAAAATCTGCTTTTACTCCATGGCTCCCACTCCCACAAAACTTCCCTGGGTAAATGGTGGCCACATGTGGGGCTCTCCGGAGGATACACATTTGGTGTGATGGGCTGAGGTTTGATAGCCTAGGCCTAGGATCAAATAAGGATTGGGGAAGATCCTCAGTATAGCGATAAAACACTACCCGTGTATTTAAAACAGTTGTTGACACCCACTTATGGCAAAGGCGAAAGCCTTCAGACACTGTGCTGGGGGTGGGACCTGGGTAGCTATATTTTATAAAACCTCCATGAGAGAATCTGATACATACCCAACAGTGAAAGAACCACTACTCTAAGCTGATGGTCCCTTTCCCTGGTTTCTAAACTGGCACGTCTTAAAAATACAGATTTCCAGAGTCCACCCCCAGAGAATTGGTTCAGTAAGTCTAGAGCAACGTCAAAGTGTCTCTCTCTTTGACAGACTCTGTAGAAAATTCTTATACACATCGAAGTTTGAGAATCACTAACGTTCATTCATTAATTCAAACATTTCTATTGAGCACTTCTGTGTGCTAGCTCTCTGTGAATTTTCTAGATCTTTGTGCATTTATTAGGATCTGACTTAGAATTACTGCATAGGCCTTGCTAGGTAAATTCCAGCCATCCCAGGGGATTCCTCCCGAGTCTAAAGTCCAGGTCTCTGTCTGGACAAAAGCTCTTTGAAACTCTCTTTTTGGGAAAGTTGATTCTAGGTCCTCAAACCTAGAGAGAAATCCATCTATAAGTAGAGGGAGAAATACAGTCTATAAACAAGGGGGAAAATTCATTCAACAAATACTTGGCGAATATATACATGTGCAGGACTGTCTGGTGAAGCAGGGGGGGCGGGGGGAAACATGGAAAAAGCAAAGCCCTAGCTGTCCCGTTGGTGGTCTGTTGTTGTTGATGTTCAGTCGCTCAGTTGTGTCCGACTCTTTGCGACCCCATGGACTGCAGCATGCCAGGCTTTCCTGTCCATCACCTCCCAGAGTTTGCTCAAAATCATGTCCACTGAGTCCATGATACCATCCAACCGTCTCATCCTCTGCTGTCCCCTTCTCCTCCTGCCTTCAGTCTTTCCCAGCATCAGGGTCTTTTCCAGTGTGTTGGCTCTTCACATCAGGCGGCCAAAGGTGGTGGTCTGAGAGGGAACTTCAAACTAAATCATGTGGACAAATTTAAAATTTTTTTCAAGTAGCCTTCAGTGCTCTAAGAAAATTCTAACAGGGTGAGAAATAGAGACTGTGGTGATGGGGAGGAGGAATAAGAAAGCTACATAAGATAAAGTATTCAGAAAAACCTCTTGTATTCGGTGATTCGCGAGGTGGGACATGAATGATGAGGTTAGCTATGTGGTGTACTAGGGAAGAGTATCCCAGGCAGAGAAACATTGTGCAAAAGCCCCAGTATCAGCAAATAACCTGCTTATTTATGGGATTGATAGAAATCCAGGATGGTGGGGAGCTCAGGGGAGAGCGTCTCAGAGGAGAGCAGAGAGGTAGATAGGGGACCAGTGCTTCAAGATCGGAATGACCATGTCTACACATGTGGGTCATATTCTTTTCATTTTATTGAAGATAGGCGATGTACCATGTTGTATTCATTTCTGCTGTATAACAGCGTGATTCAGTTATACATACATATAGATGCTTTCTTATATTCTTTTTCATTATGCAATGCACAGCCATGGGAGGTTGAAGCAGGAAGAGGGGTGAAGCTGATATGATCTGATTTGCATTTTCTTACAGATGACTCTGGCTATCAGATGAGGAAGGGACTGTTGGCGTTCAAGACAATAGGGAGACTGTAGCCATTGTCCAGGATTTCAGTGATGGTGACATGGGTTAGGGAGGTAGCCAGGGGGATGGGGAGCTTCCAATTGAGATACATTTTCAGGGTTAATCTCATAGGAAATGTCAGTAGACTATTTTCAGAAATCGGGGTGGAGAGAACCAGAGAGAGAGGAAAGAATCAAAGGTCATGCTAAGATTTTGATCTGAGCAGCCAAGTGGGCGGTGGTATTTTCTGAGGCAGCCTTAGCTGCCAAGTGAAGGACTCGGGAGAAGCCACATGCTGCCCCTGCATTTTGTGTCTCTGAGACCCTTCTGAGGGGGAAGCCAGTGCTCTGACCACCAGCAAGTGTTGCTGTGTCCTGCCGGGCTGAGACTGTGCTTGTGGGGAGTGGGGAGAAGACAACCCAGCTCCAACCCAAGAAGGTGACGCTCTCAGTGAGACAATGATCGGGGATCCTGGAGGCATTTACTGAGCATAAGGGTGAGCCAGACCCTCAGCTGGGTCCCAAAAGGGATGGAACCCAGGCTTAAAGAGCACACGTTCGAGGACGAGAAATGGGCACCTGGGAGAGGAACAGCAGTTCAAGCTGAGTGTTCTAGAAGAGCCAACAACCACCATCGCAGAAACACGGTGGGACGGGCGGGGGCCATGGGGCAGAGGGTGTAATGACCAAAAGATAACCAGTGAGAGGAAGGGGGAGGCGAAATGGGAGAGGCTGGATAATCTTCAGACGGTCACGCTGACAGTGAGACACGCCACTTTCTTAGCGCCCCCCGGGTCCCTTTGCCAAGCTGTTTATTTCCTTTGTTATTCTAGCAGAACATCTTCTTCACAGGCATCCTGTGGGCAGTGGAGAGCCAGGGCAGGAGTCAGGGGAGGCAGTGGAGCGAGCACTGGGCCTGTTCTGCGGGGCTGCATGTCCGCACCTCGCATCTGGCTCCCGCTCCTCTGCCGCTGCTTTTCCGTCAGCACCTGCCTGCCACTTCCCCGCCTCCACGCCTTGACTCGTGCTGCCTGCTCCACTTAAAATACCTTCTCCGCCTCATCTCCCGCATCAGGTCCCCCTTCAGAGGTGGAGTTTGAAGGCCTCCTCTTCCGTGAAGCCTGGTCTCCCCAGCAGAAACAGTTCTCTCCCTCCCCTGAGCCATTTAACTCTCATCTTCCACAAAGGCAACTCCATGGGACTGTCATGGTTTTCAGCTATTTCTGCAAGTCTGCAGGGCCCCGGGCTGTGAACATCTACAGAGCCAGCACCTTTGACATCTTTGCCCCTTGATGCCCAGAGAGGTGCCTGGCCCACAGGAGGGGCTCGAGACGTGCTTCTTGAGTTAAGGTGGATAAAGCCCAGCCTCCTCCCTTTGGCTGGAGTTTGTCCCGATTCCACGTCTCTCAAGTTGCAGGGGCCACATCATCAATGGCACAAGTTAAGGGCCCACGTGGTAACATTGAAGACAGCTGGAGGGAGTGTAACTGTCAATTTCCCTTAACAGCTGTGTGATTTTTTTTTCTCTCCTTTGTAACCACCTTTAGACTTGCTCTTATTTCATCAGCCAGGTATCCAGACGATTAGAAGTTAAGCTTTAACAAGAACACTGGTTTGATTCTTCTTTGCTTCCCACCACATACCTGAAAACAAAGGGCTGTCAATCCTCTTTTCAAAACAGTAACCAGCAAAGGGAGGGGGCGATGGGGAGAGACCTGTCGTGCTTCTGTCTTTTCTCCATTGTGAGTTGGCAGCCGAATTATCCAATTTGGGGAGTTGGTGCCCGTCCCAGAGCTATGCCTCCAAACCCTAATTTTATTTTAGTGTTCACTCTCCTTCTCCCTCACTTCTTCTTTGCCTATCCCAAATACGTAGGGGCCGAGCTCCACACACTTGAAGAACTGATGCTGGAAGAAGCCTTCTTTTTATGTAAACCAGTTATCACCTGCCTGCTCTAATTCCACCAGCATTCAAGACATTTTCAATACTCACATCCCCAAAAAGCCTGATAACCTGCCTCTGGGAGCCTATTTCCCTTCTTACAACAATTATCCTCTTCACGTGGTTCTTAGAAAACCCAAGCCCTGTGGAGTGGAGTATATCTGTCAATCACTCACATCTTGGGGTGAAGTTCTATCCACAAACAAGCTTTCCTGTCTTCCCAGTTTGAGAATATCTCTGGACCTGAACCCCAGTATGAGGCAGGAAATGATAACGGATGGAACAGTGTCTCTCTGCCTTTTCTTGACTTGGCCCTTTTCCATAAACATAAGAATCTCACACTTTGCTTCATGTTTGCAATTCTAAGCTTTTTTTCTTTTTTCCATTATTAGATTATAAGCTATGCTTTTTTCCAACTAAAACACTTCCCCATGCTGAGATGCTGATGATGCTGGTGGGGGGCGGTCACCAGCACCACTGCACTAGGGAAGATGTTTAGGGGAGGGGATTGTCCTGCCCAGCTGTGTGAGTGCTGGAGAGGGAAGAGATGCCAGAATGCAGAAACCTGGGAGAGTGGGAAAGGGCAGCAGAAATTGAAAGAAGGCTTCACCAAAGGCCAGCTTTGCCTGAGAGTTCCCCTCCAGCAGACCCTGCTTAATGCCAACAAAGAAAGTTAGGGAGAAGAATGAGATTATAGCCAGCGGGGAAATGCTTTCTCTGTGTAGACAGCGCATAAACATGGAGATCAGAAAACAAAATATAACACAGCACCTACCCAGGGTAACAATGACAACAATATTGCCACAAAATTTTAGACAGTTCTTGGCACTGTGTTCAAAGCTCTTTTTACCAAGGACAGATCCAGGTTTCATGGGGTCTGAATCTTCATGCAATTTTAGAATGAAACTGTCTACCATTTAAAATAAGAAAAGAACCCAAAACAAATGACAAATTTAGAAAAGCTGGCAATTAGTGCAGACATAACAAAATCCAGACAACCTAAAGTTTGTTGTTAATTAACCATTGCACTTCCATGATATATGACTTTTCTGCTGGACATTCTAGTTCCTGTAATGATGTTAGGTGAGTTGGTATAACAGGGCAGGAGCATTCCTTAAAGCCATGAATACCACTGTCATCTAAAAGATAGTGAAGGACTGTGTGTGAGCCACAGAAGCACATCCCCCTGAATTAAACTAAATGTATCCTAACTCACTGTTTTTAAGAAATAATACATGTAAACAAAAACTTTGGCTACCCCACATCCACCCTGTTCTATGCCACAGACTGATAGAATTGGACTAGGAAGAGACTATAGTCTCCACTGATGGCAGCTTTGTGATTCTCAGCAGAACATGAGGGACTGGACCTCATCAAGGCAGGTCTTCCAGCATGACAGGATGCAGCCCATTGCTTCCTTCCTCTACTCAAGAACCCATTTTTCCAGCCCTGCCTCTCTCCAGGGCTCTCTACTAAAAATCAGCCACACAGAGATAAGTCAGTCATGTCCAGATTTACTGACTCACTTCCGTTGCTGATGGATCAAGGAAGATAAGCACACACACATAAATCACAAGACAGCCTACGAGAGATCCCTGAGACGAGCGGAGAAGGCTTGGAGAGACCCTGAAGACTTTGCAGGGGAGTCATTGAAACTCCACAGTGTGGAGAACTAATCCATCTCAATTCTTGAATGGGAGACAGCCCTTTCCTCAAAGGGTTGGTGTCCTGAGGCCATGGACCCAAAGACTAGGCCTATCCCTTGTAAGTAAGGCAACTACGCACATGTACGGAGATTGCCTCAATGGTGCTGTTATTTGGGTCTGTTGCTGCTAAACACCCACTTTGCTAATGGCCCTGGACTGGAACAGCCGTGACCTCAGCCTTTGTCCAAAACTCAGATCCATACGATCATTCGGACTCTGCAGTCTCAGTGACTGAGTCCCCACTGCCCTCTCCTTCCCCCAACATAGATATTATATTAATCAACTTAAAGCAGATGTTCTTAGCAAAGAAGTAGGTCAGGTCTACAGACCCAAATCCCAACCAGTCTTTTCACAAAGTCTTAACTTTAAAAAAGTGGAATTGATATTGTAATAATTAAGAGCCAAATATGACTACCACTGGTGGCAGATAACATTTCACTTTCATTAAGCAATATAAAATAGATGCGAGAATTCCCGGCTGCCACCCTGACATGCCAGGCTTTGCAGAATGAATNACAGAGGATGAGATGGCTGGATGGCATCACTGACTTGATGGGTGTGAGTCTGAGTGAACTCCAGGAGTTGGTGATGGACAGGGAGGCCTGGCGTGCTGCGATTCATGGGATTGCAAAGAGTTGGACACGACTGAGCGACTGGACTGAATTGAACAGAATATCTATTGAGTGTCAACTCAGTGCAAACCACCATCATAGACACTATACACATTGATCATGTATAAGTCTTGAAGAGACCATATAGTGAGCATTTAAGAGTAGTTCTGTACCTATTCCAAGGGAATTAACTGAAGTAATGGAATCCAAATGTTTAGCATCATGATAAATATGTAGTGGGTTTTCAAAAAAATATTAGTCATTTAAATTTGTGTACACCTATGGTGGATTCATGTCGATGTATGGCAAAGCCAATAGAGTATTGTAAAGTAAAATTTAAAAAATAAATTAATTAATTAAAAAAATAAAAGAGTAGGTGGATTTTCTGTGTATATATGCTCAATATCTAAAGAAAAACATGGCTTGAAAGGTTATATGCACCCCAGTGTTCACTGCAGCACTATTTACAATAGCCAAGACGTGGAAGCAAACTAAATGTCTTTTGACAGATGAGTAGATAAANAGAGTAGGTGGATTTTCTGTGTATATATGCTCAATATCTAAAGAAAAACATGGCTTGAAAGGTTATATGCACCCCAGTGTTCACTGCAGCACTATTTACAATAGCCAAGACGTGGAAGCAAACTAAATGTCTTTTGACAGATGAGTAGATAAAGAAAATGTGATAATATGTCACATTTATCTATATATACAACAGAAAATTGTGTGTGCCTAGCTGCTCAGTCATGTCTGACTCTATGTGACCCCATGGACTATAGCCCTCCAGGTTCCTCTGTTCATGGGGATTCTCCAGGCAAGAACACTGTCATGGGTTGCCATGACCTCCTCCAGGGTATCTTCCCAACCCAGGGACTTGACCCAGGTATCCCATGTTGCAGGCAGATTCTTTACCATCTGAGCCACTAGGGAAGCCTGTAATGGAATATTACTCAGCCATTAAAAAGAATGAAATAATGCCACTTGTAGCAGTTTGGATGGATCTGGAGTTTATTATACTAAGTGAAATAAATCAGACAGAGAGTCATATATCGTATGATACTGCTTATACGTAGAATAAAAAAACGTAATGCAAATGAACTTATTTACAAACAGACTCACAGACTTAGAGAACAAACTTATGGTTACCAAGGGGGTTGGGTTGGGGGAAGGGATTAAAATGCTATGCCTTTCCATGGGGAAAATATAGAAAGAATAAATGGAAAGGGACTATTTTGGAAGGGTCTTATTAATCAAGTTTTTAATTGCACACTATAGAAACTGACTATTTTGAGCTGAAAAAGAATTTATTCAGTTCAGTTCAGTTGCTCATTTGTGTCCGACTCTTTGCGACCCCATGAATCGCAGCACGCCAGGCNTAAACATGGAGATCAGAAAACAAAATATAACACAGCACCTACCCAGGGTAACAATGACAACAATATTGCCACAAAATTTTAGACAGTTCTTGGCACTGTGTTCAAAGCTCTTTTTACCAAGGACAGATCCAGGTTTCATGGGGTCTGAATCTTCATGCAATTTTAGAATGAAACTGTCTACCATTTAAAATAAGAAAAGAACCCAAAACAAATGACAAATTTAGAAAAGCTGGCAATTAGTGCAGACATAACAAAATCCAGACAACCTAAAGTTTGTTGTTAATTAACCATTGCACTTCCATGATATATGACTTCTCTGCTGGACATTCTAGTTCCTGTAATGATGTTAGGTGAGTTGGTATAACAGGGCAGGAGCATTCCTTAAAGCCATGAATACCACTGTCATCTAAAAGATAGTGAAGGACTGTGTGTGAGCCACAGAAGCACATCCCCCTGAATTAAACTAAATGTATCCTAACTCACTGTTTTTAAGAAATAATACATGTAAACAAAAACTTTGGCTACCCCACATCCACCCTGTTCTATGCCACAGACTGATAGAATTGGACTAGGAAGAGACTATAGTCTCCACTGATGGCAGCTTTGTGATTCTCAGCAGAACATGAGGGACTGGACCTCATCAAGGCAGGTCTTCCAGCATGACAGGATGCAGCCCATTGCTTCCTTCCTCTACTCAAGAACCCATTTTTCCAGCCCTGCCTCTCTCCAGGGCTTTCTACTAAAAATCAGCCACACAGAGATAAGTCAGTCATGTCCAGATTTACTGACTCACTTCCGTTGCTGATGGATCAAGGAAGATAAGCACACACACATAAATCACAAGACAGCCTACGAGAGATCCCTGAGACGAGCGGAGAAGGCTTGGAGAGACCCTGAAGACTTTGCAGGGGAGTCATTGAAACTCCACAGTGTGGAGAACTAATCCATCTCAATTCTTGAATGGGAGACAGCCCTTTCCTCAAAGGGTTGGTGTCCTGAGGCCATGGACCCAAAGACTAGGCCTATCCCTTGTAAGTAAGGCAACTACGCACATGTACGGAGATTGCCTCAATGGTGCTGTTATTTGGGTCTGTTGCTGCTAAACACCCACTTTGCTAATGGCCCTGGACTGGAACAGCCGTGACCTCAGCCTTTGTCCAAAACTCAGATCCATACGATCATTCGGACTCTGCAGTCTCAGTGACTGAGTCCCCACTGCCCTCTCCTTCCCCCAACATAGATATTATATTAATCAACTTAAAGCAGATGTTCTTAGCAAAGAAGTAGGTCAGGTCTACAGACCCAAATCCCAACCAGTCTTTTCACAAAGTCTTAACTTTAAAAAAGTGGAATTGATATTGTAATAATTAAGAGCCAAATATGACTACCACTGGTGGCAGATAACATTTCACTTTCATTAAGCAATATAAAATAGATGCGAGAATTCCCGGCTGCCACCCTGACATGCCAGGCTTTGCAGAATGAATCTTAAATTTCACTATGACAGTCAGAGCTCAAGAGTTATCAACATCATTTAATTAACTTTTTTTTTTTTTGCAAAAACTAACATGTTGGAATAAAATATAAAAATGTAATCCCTGTGCAAACCCACCACTAATGATGGCCCCTGGCAAAGGCCTGGGCTACACCCAGACAGGAATCAGGGCGTTCAACCTTCTTCGTTCCTTCCCTGAAGCCTCCCCCCTTAGCTGGAAGGGAAAGAGAGGTCAGGGGGGGTTCCTTCCACAGTGGCCAGGAAACCTCAGAAATGGGGAGTACTTCTCTATTTGAGGCCCTAGTCTCTCTCCTCTTCTGCTTAATGCTGTGACGATTCAGCTGCTTTTCTGTTGAACTTGACATGTATTTTCATTCTTTTTTTTTAAGATCTCTTTTTACCTTGGCTGTACCAGCTCTTGGCTATGCCAGGTGGGATCTTCTGTCTTCGTGGTGGCATGTGGTACCTTTAGTTGAGGCATGTGGGACCTAGTTCCCTGACCAGGGATGGAACTCGAGCCCTCGGCGTTAGGACCTCAGAGTCTTTAGCCACTGGAAAGTCCCTGTATTTTCACTTTTAAAAGAGAAAAGAAGCAAAACTTTCACTAGCTTTCTGAAAAAGAATGTTCACTGGAGTCTTTGGCTCCGATTATAAGAGGATAGCATCACCTGTGAGTTTCATTGCTGAGTGTTATCTGCGTGTTAGGCAGGGGGCACACACATGCGTGTCAGATGGGGAGGAGACATGGAGCAGGGTGAGGAAATAGCTGAGACTCTCAGGGTCTCAGCAGTGTTTGGAAAATGCAGTTGTCTGGGGCAGGGGCTCTCTCCTGGGGGCAGAGTCCCTCTCTCCCTGATCCTGTGATGCAGCAATGGCAAGTGGTTGACACAGGTGTCACCAGGCTCCCTCCCACACCCAAGGCAGGTGTCCCAGATGACTGCAGCACTCTGTGCTGTAGACGGGCTTGAATGTGGCTTCAGAATCCTCCCCTCCTGCCCTCCCAGCAGCCAGTACCAGCGGATAGGTGTTGGCACCCAAGAGGTCACCTGTGTGCCATCCCTGCATTACCTGGGTCACGTAAAGCCACACTGCTGGTCAGAGAATTGAAGCATTCTTGTCTAGATTTTCCAGTGCCTGGGAAGAATCCAAAGCTAGCTTCCCAAATATAGTAATTGTCCTACCTATGAACCTTCAAGTTGCAAGCTTTCAAAGATGCAAACTGTGCCCTGGTCCAGTCACCTAAGGCATAAGTGAAATTGCAGCTTGCCCTCCGTCTCCTACTGCTAATGATCCTTCAGCTCTGCCAGCTCCCACCTCTTCTCCCTTCTTCCACACTCTTCTTGCCTGTTCAGTTAATGCCACTCCCTGTAGACCAGCTGTTGAACTATTGTACTTTTCAAGGTACTGTAATATAACATTAAAAATGGTTTCTTCCATTTTTGTGTTTGTTTTTTATGTTCAGTTGTGTGAACAGTATTAGAAACCTATTACAGCACTGGACTATATAGCCGATTGTGTTAGTTGGGTACCAAGACTAACTTTGTTGGACTTTACTAACAAATCGGGCTTACAAACAAGCTCTTGGAAGGGAACTTATTTGTATGTTGAGGACTCGTTTCTGTAATTGTACTAGGGGCTGTCAACTAGAAGGGAAAAAACAGAAAAAGACTGCCTTTGAGGGGGGCCCTTCATACAAGAAACGAAAATGTTATGTTTCCTTCGTCATCAATTCTTCTGCTAACTGTTTGTTCTTTTTCCTTCTGTTTTCTTTCTATAAAGAAATAAAGAGTTTAAACATAGGTAAGATGAAGAACTCTTTCCCATATAATTTGATATGGTTCGTTTGCTTCCTTGTGTTTGCATTTTGTTTTTGTGCTTTCTTGTGTAATGTTGTATATTTTTATGTGCCAAATATAGTAACTTTTTTATGTGCTAATTGTGTGTTGTGGATATGATAAGCTTTAGCAATTATGAAATGCAGTCAAAAAAGAATCAAATAAGCTGACAGTAATTAGAATTTCCGGAAGATGCAAGTGTGAGATAATGAACCCTCAGCGAACTTTTACCCCGACTGCTCATTGCGGTCCATAATTGGGCTAAACAGTTGAGGCAAACTTCTGGCTTTTGTAAATGCTGGACTGGGTTCACAAAAGCTTTAATGAACTGGAAACGGGTCAAAAACTCATTTTCAACTCATTAATGATTTTTTTCCCCTGAATGTATGGTCACTTAAAAAAAAAAAAAAAACGTTAATTGCCAATCTGCTGGTCAAATGAATCCAACAGTCAGTTGCACTGGGAATTTTCATAAAATTCAATCACTTTTAAGTAGTATGAAGGGTGTGGACCAAGTACTTTTTGTCTAAATACCCTTTGTCATTCAGCTGCTCTGAGGTTATCACCTAAAACCGTACTGGTACAGTTCATATCTACATGCATAGTGCTCCGAGGAGCTTTCTGTTACAAAGTTAGGAAAACTTGGGGTTGCATTAAAACATCAGAAAAGTGACCTTATTTTTACTTGGAAGAGGAGAAGAAAAAGTGCATTTTAATAATCGAGGGAATTCTTCTCCTCACTCCTTGAAATGAAATGTCGGCAGAAGCTTCTGCATCATGTTAGGTCAAAATCAAGTAAAGAGTGGGACTTCCCAGGTGGCTCAGTGGTAAAGAATCCTCCTGCCAATGCAGGAGATGCAGAAGATGCAGGTTCGATCCCTGGGTTGGGAAGATCCCCTAGAGGAGGAAATGGCAACCCAGTCCAGTATTCTTGCCTGGGAAATCCCATGGACAGAGGAGCCTGGCGGGCTACAGTCCATAGGGTTGCAAAGAGTCGGGCATGACTGAGTGACTGAGCATGCACGCAGGCAAAGAGTAGAGTTAAGTTGGATAAGATCATCAGTCAGTGTAAAAGCCTCTGCCTCCTCCATCTCAGGCACCGCCAAAATTGGCTAGTTATATACACCCCAGTTGGTCCACATTTTTAAAAAAGCACCAACACCAACCCTGTGGAAGGACACCCCCTCAAATTTCCATACTCCCTTTGACCTTCACCAGAGCCCCAGTGTGAAGGCATGGCTGCCATCTACCTGGGCTCCTCTGTAAGCATCTCGATTGGGATGTGTATGGGACTGTGGGGAAGAATGGGCTCCCAGTAGCAACTGACCCCATACCCTCAACTGGCTGCTCTTCTGGCAGAAATTTTGAAAAGCCTCCTTGAATTGGGCTCCCTAGGAAGTCCAGAATTAATTATCCTGTTCATAAGATAGGCACAAACGTGCAATGCCCTGTTCTTCTGAGGATGGCATCAGCTCCTCCAAGGCCAGTAACAAAGTACAGCATCTAATTAAAAACCGGCATGAATTTTCCCCTTTCTGCTCTTGTTTTGCCTGTATAGATAGTCTCTTAAGACTTAATAGCCAAAAATAAATAATAAATAAAAGAATAATGAAGGAAGGCAAGGACTCCAGGTAGCCTACTCTCCCAGACTCATCATCTAGGCTGGAATTTTAGAAAGCCCTTGACTTCTGGTTCAGTTATGGGTCTTAACACCACCTGAGGAGAAGCTGGAATTAAGATGGTATCGATGCATAAACTGTTCCTAAAAATAGCTTTCTAGTTCTTTTCTTACTTAAATCAGTAAAGAACCCAAGTGGTGGTGTTTTAATTAGTAATTTACCAGCTAATGTCTACAGGACAGATGTATCCAGCACCTTCATCGCCCTCATCTTTGCCTCACCTTTTCCAGCCCCTCTCTTCCCATAATTCCAAATTACACATGCAAAATGACTGGGGGGAAAATGACCTGTGCTCATTTAGACCTGCCTGTGGCACCGAAACCTAAGACAGAGAGACCTCTGCCACCTGCATCCGAGGGACAGTGATGCTAATGACCCATGTGGGAATAACATGAGGACCCATTCTGTTGCAACCTCCGACCAGTGACACACACACTAGAGAGGGACAAAAATGTAGGGCTGGAGCCAAAAGGGACATGAGTAATACTCCGATTCAACTTCTTCATTACCCCCGATAAGGAATCTGGGACCTTAAGTCTGTGGCCAAAAGTCTTCCTTAAGCTCCCCGGCTGAGTTCGAGTTCAGTTTAGAGTTTCCTAAGTCTTAGTTCTGAGCCAGGTTTACAGATCTTACCCATAGGAGTCGGACGCACAGCAGAAAAAGAGATCCAGGTCTCTGAGGCTTCATGTCTCCTGATACATCACCTCCACATGGAGGTACTTCTCTCCCAGTGTGACTTAGGATCTTGGCAGCTTCTGGGGCACACCTGTGACCTATTGGTTGGTGGTGGTTTAGTTGCTTAGTCGTGTCCAGCTCCTGTAACTCTATGGACTGTAGCCCCCAACTCCTCTGACCATGGGATTTCCCAGGCAAGTATATTGGACTGGGTTGCCATTCCCTTTTCTGGGGCATCTTCCCNTCTTTCTTCGTAATTAAACGTCTCTTCTTTTTCCTGTTATTCTTGTTCCGGATTTTAAATGTCGACTGGGCCGAGATTTTCCTTTGGGGTTAACACGTATACCCTGATGCTGGGAAAGATTGAGAGCAGGAGAAGGGGACGACAGAGGATGAGATGGTTGGATGGCATCACCGACTCAGTAGACATGTGTTTGAGTGAACTCCGGCAGTTGGTGATGGACGGGGAGGCCTGGCGAGCTGCGGTCCATGGGGTCGCAGAGTCGGACCCGACTGAGCGACTGAACTGAACTAACAGGTATACAGCCCTACATGGCACAGGGAGCTGGCTGCTCGACATGCTGAGGGAATTCCCTGGCCGTCCAGTGGATGGGACTCGGGGCTCTCTCTGCAGTGGCTGATTTCAGTCTCTGGTTTGGGAGCTAAGATGCCGCAAACCCTGCGGAGGCCAACAATAAAAACCAAGCAACCAACAAACAACCCAGTACTGAAATACTTTTCTTCTGGGCAAGCACATGGACTCAAATGATCCATGACTGTCATCATTCTTTATCAGGAAAATCTGTTACCATCATCTTCACATTACTTTTATTTTTCTTTGGAATAGGGCATCACTCACATGCCTAGAAACACAACTCTGGTAAAACACTGAAATATGTGGCAAGCCCATAAGTCTTAAGAATTACACTGTCCAATTATACTGTTTTAAATTATTTTTTGTTGACATATAGTTGATTTACAATGTCTTAAATTTCTGCTGTACAGCAAAGTGACTTAGTTATGCACATATAAACATTCTTTTCTAGATTTTCCATTATGATTTATCCCAGGTTATTGAACATCGTTCCCAGTGTTACACAATAGGACCTTGCTGTTGATCCATCCTCTATAGCAGTTTGCATCTGCTAATCCTAACCTCCCTCCCCTCCCCTCCCGCAGTGCCGAGTCAGTGACAGGTTCGTTTGTGGCATATTGTAGATTCCATGTAAAAGTGATGTCATGTGGTGTTCATCTCTCTCTGGTTGACTTCACTTAGTGTGACCATCTCTCGGTCCATCCATGCTGCTGCACATGGCCTTATTTTGTTCTCTTTTGTGGTTGAGTAATATTTCCTTATGTACACACGCACATGTCTTCTTTATGCATTCCTCTGACACTTAGGCTGGCTCCATGTCTTGACTGCTGTGAATTTAGGGGTGCATGTCTCTTCTAATGGTAGTTTTTTTTTCTTCCAGTTATATGCCCAGAAGTGGGACTGCTGGAACATAGGGCAACTCTGCTTTTAATTAGTTTTCTGAGGGACCTCCATACTGCTTTCCATAGGGGCTGCGCAGATTTACATTCCCAGTTATAGTGTTTTATACCAAGATCTCTTATATTTGAAGGATTCATTATTAAGTCTTTAGGACATGGTAGTGCATGATGGGAATACAGAGGCCCAAAGTAGGGCCCCTCCCCTCAGCTCTAATCAGAGACTAAGATACACATGTGTGTGTGGGTGTCTTGCAAGCAACATCAGGCAGTATGGTTAATTAAGTACCAGGATGAAAAAACTTAAGAACTTGTACTAAAGGCACCTTGAAAGGAAAGGTGCTTGTTTAGCTCTCAGTCATGTCCAATTCTTTGTCACCCCATGGACTGTAGCCCACCAGGTTCCTCTGTCCATGGGGATTCTCCAGGCAGAATACTGGAGTGGGTTACCACGCCCTCCTCCAGGGGATCTTCCCAGCTCAGGGATTGAGCCCAGGTCTCCCACATTACAGGCATATTCTTTATCTTCTGAGTCAAGTCCAAGTAATTCAAAACAAAAAGCAGTTACCAGATTTCTCTGCTTTCAGATCAATTTGAAGGTATGATTTCCAATTAGCATTAATACTAACTCTGCCTTGATTACTAGGTATTTTTCAAAACCTGAAACCAATATTAGCAGTTGTTACCAACCAAACTAAAACAACGATTTTAATTACTCCTTTAAAAGCGTGTATCATAAACTCAAGCATACACAAAAGCATAAAGAACAATATACGAAATGACTATTCTCTCATACTCACCAATCTTTACCCTGATAGATACTCAGTAAATGTTAGTTGAATGAATAAAGGATTCTCATTTATTAGTAAATACCTTGTCTCCATATTTCTTGTATCCTTGGAACCAAGGACGAAGTTTTACACTTGTTTTCTTTTCTATAGTGCTGTTCAATGATGCTTATGTGGTTGGTGTTCAGTCAGTACTTGTAGACTGGCTGATGATTTAAGATCCAGGCTCCCTAAGCTTGTAACTGCTTTTACACTTCAGCCCTAACTGGTAGCTTTTTTTTTTTTTTTTT